>CAUYRT010046321.1:0-159360 GCA_963574885.1 Lepilemur ruficaudatus | reverse complement strand
TAGCACTCTGGGAGGCCAAGGCAGGAGGATCGCTCAAGGTCAGGAGTTCGAAACCAGCCTGAGCAAGAGCAAGACCCCCGTCTCTACTAAAAATAGAAACAAATTAATTGGCCAACTAAAAATATGTAGAAAAAATTAGCCGGGCATGGTAGTGCGTGCCTGTAGTCCCAGCTACTCAGGAGGCTGAGGCAAGAGGATCGCTTGAGCCCAGGAGTTTGAGGTTGCTGTGAGCTAGGCTGACGCCACGGCACTCTAGCCTGGGCAACAGAGTGAGACTCTGTCTCAAAAAAAAGATCTTCCAAGAGACCTTCTGGTTAGAAAGGGGGACAAGCCCTCACAAGCCAGGACCTCTGGCTGGTCCTTTTTTCCCTCTATCCACATCGCCCAGTCAAGAGCTTACAATCTGAGCTACTTTGTCTCCCCTGCCCCTCGCCTCCCCTGTGACACACACACCATTATCCTTCATTATGCTTTTATATACACATAAACACCCACACACACGGCACACAAACTTTTCTGCCTTCTCAGAACAAATTGGATTAGAAAATGTGGGATTGCAGTATGTGACTGTAGGCTAAAGTCCTTAAAATTAAGCTGATAATCCACTGGACAATATTGTAGAGTGTGAAAGGCAACAAAAGATCGCCTCTGAGTTTGCTCAGCTTAAGGCGGGAGCCACCCCGCCTTCTTCCTAAACCCTGGTCTGCAGCTCGCATCTCTGCCTGCCGGACCCTCACCAGCAGCCCTTCCACGTGGCTGCCCTGCCACTCTCGGAGAAAGCTTCCCTTGAGACAGCAGGAAAAGCTTTCTGCAATATGAGATAGAGACGTCGACACTACCCAGGCCTTCAGCCACTGTCCACGCAGCGGCCCCACCCAGGGCTGGGAGGGCCAGCCTCGCCTGCGCCTCTGCAGACTGGTCTGCTGGAGACTGAGAACTCCGAGCCGCATGGGAGGGAGGCTGGAGGGAAAGCAGTTGGCTTTAATCCCTCTGGCCAGGCAGGGAGTTGAGAGAGCAGAAGGGGGTCATCCTGGCACAGTGTTTGAGGAAAGTAAGTTCATGATTCAAATGCATGTGAAGGTGGGACCTTAGTCCCTATAGAGCCTAAGCCAAGCCCCAGATCAGGTCCATCATGGTCACAAGGTGGGTGAGGTGACAGAAGCTGGCGGGGGCAGGCACATGGGTTCAAAGCTGGCCCAGGCCAGACACAGGGACACACAGTATTAACGGGACATCTTTGAATGCTCCACCTCGAGCCATAGAGATGAGGGAAGGGGAGAGATTACCGAAAGCCCCTGACAAAGGCAGTGACAGGGCAGAGAGTAAGGGTCTGTGTGGGGCCCCTCAGAGCACAAAGCACGTGCAACACCCTGTCCAAGGTGATTCTTCCATGGCTGGGGCTGGCTACCACTGGCTGGCCAGGGGCACAGGGACAATGATGCCATCCTGTCCAAAGGGCAGTATCCAAGCCAGGCTCCTGTCCGACCAGGTGGGGGAGGGCATGGGGAGGAGGTAGATATCCTCCCTGCTGGGCCAAGGTCAAGCTTCATTTTCTGCCACATTGCCCGAATCAAGAGACACAGGAATTGGGATTTTGTGGTCTTGCCTCTAAACTAGGAGGATAAATTCAAGCCAATACATGTGTTTCAGATTAAAGCCAGTTATGAGACAAACACCATCCCTCCTCCTCCTCCTCCCAGAACCACACAGCCTTCAAGCCACATGGCAGTGGACATTATAGACAGCACGGGGAAGGGTTCCTCCCTCTCCCTGGGCTCTGGGCCAAAGATCCTGGTGGGGGGGCTCTCTTATGGGCCTCCCATGGTGACCCCAGCAGCCCCCAGGCAATATTCTTTCTCAAGTCTTGGAAGCTGAATTTGTCAAGCCAGGACACCCCAGAGTTACAACTCCCCACACCCCAGAAGAACCAGTCCTAGGAATAGAACTCCCTGGGTCTCCTGCCCCCTCCCCCCTGCCTGGGGGGAGAGGCATGGACCAAACAGTGGTGGGGTTCTGGGAAGCCTGCAGCTTTTCTTTGGCCCAGACCCACTCCTTGCTGTGGTTTGCCTCGGGGAGCAGAAAGGGTGTAGAGGGGACAGCCCTCCTCCCCAGCACTGGTGGCCGAGCCCTCAAACCCCACACACTGGCTGGGCTAAATATGGGCATTGTTTGAGAGGTCACCACCTCACTGTTCTCCCAGCTCTTACAGCTAATCTGGATGAGGGGATGGGTGGGGGCTGGATGGAAGGACCCAGCCGTACTCCATCCCAGCCCTCCGCTTGGTGGTGCCGGGAAATTACCTTCCCAATCAGCACTGGTTGATTTTGAAAAAGAAGCAGGGAGCCCAGGGAGGGGAGCCAGGGCTGGGCTGCAGGAAGGGCTACCTTCCTCACTGCCCCTGGTGCAAGCAACTCCCTGGGAACCTCCTTCCCTCCGGGGTGCGCTCAGATCTGACCCGACAGCTCAGCTTCCCCACTCCTGCCCCCTCCCTTGTTTCTCACTCACTTCATTCAAAAGTCTTTCCAGCCTCTTCTGCTGTTGGTGTGGTGGGGTTTGGGGCTCAATGGGTCCTGATCTCCTGACCCCCCCATTCCCTCTGTCCTCTCTCATCCACTTACCCTCATGCCCAAACTGCAGGGGCTACTGTCTCCCCACTTCCTCTTCCTTGCACCCCTCTTTTCTGCTCCCTGGGAGGCCCTGTCTCTCCCTAGTCCCCCCAGCCCAGGGAGCCTCTCCCGTCTTCCCTGATATGCAGACCAGCCAGGGAGCTGCTTTACCTGTGGGTCCGCCGCAGCTGCACTCCCAGCCTGGGTCCCTCCAAGCCTGCACACTGAGGGGGCTCCTGCAAGCACAAGAGCTTTTTTTGCTGCCTCCTAATCCAGCGTCCAGCAGGCTTCAGATTACAGCTACTCCTTTCTTAAAGCGACCTGCACTCAATTTGCACTCTGTGATTGCATCATTGTCTGGTGTTAGCTTTAACCCCCTGCTGCCCTGCCACCCCACACCCCCAAGATGCGCACAGTCACTCGCACATCCTTCTCCTCCACCAGCTCTCCCCCTAGACCCTGGCCTTCCTTGCTGCCTGCTGGAACTCCCTGCAAGTTAGCTGGCCCCAGAGGGCACCCTGGCCAGCCAGAGGTGGGAGACAAGCCTGTCTTGCAGGAGGAAGCCCTGAGGTAGACAGGTGGAATGGAAAAAACACTGCCCAGTATTGGAACTCTGGGTTTTTTCTGGTCCTTGGCTCTGTCACTAACTGGGATATGGGGCAAAATAACTCTCATGGTTCCTCCGTTTCCTTGGCTGGGAAATGAATGGGTGGAACTGGAATGTCTCCATGCTTTATCCAAAAAATTCTGTGATTTCTATAGATCGGAAAGGACACTGGGGGACAATATCTGACCAGAGGAAGAAATGAGATGTACCTGACACATGTGTGTTGACAGGAGGCCTGCTACACACCTAACACCAATCTGGGCACGGCAGAGGCTACCCAAAAAGAGCACAGGCCAGGCTCCCCTCGGGATGTTTGGGAACCAGCCGAAAATGCTGACATAGGAAATAATTAAAGACTATACCAGGGGCCAGGCGCGGTGGCTCATGCTTGTAATCCTAGCACTCTGGGAGGCCGAGGCGGGAGGATCGTTCAAGGTCAGGAGTTCAAAATCAGCCTGAGCAAGAGCGAGACCCCATCTCTACTAAAAATAGAAAGAAATTAATTGGCCAACTAAAAATATGTAGAAAAAATTAGCCGGACATGGTGGTGTGTGCCTGTAGTCCCAGCTACTCGGGAGGCTGAGGCAGAAGGATTGCTTGAGCCCAGGAGTTTGAGGTTGCTGTGAGCTAGGCTGACGCCACAGCACTGTAGCCTGGGCAACAGAGTGAGACTCTGTCTCAAAAAAAAAAAAAAAAAAAAAAGACTATACCAGGGAGGAGGGGATGGGTAAATTCACACCTAACAGGTACAATGCCCACTAGCTGGGTGAAGGGTACATGCATAACTTTGACTCAAACTGTACAAGAGCAAATTATGTAACCAAAACCTGTGTACCCCCCATAAAATTCTGAAATTAAATAAAAACTTAGTAAAAAAAAAAAAGACTATAACAAAGTGTTTTCTATGCGGATGTGAGTCCTGGCTGAGAAAGTCCAATAGTCATTCAAAGAAGGAGAGACCAGAAAAGGAAAGTGCTCTGGGATATTTAACTCAAGGAAGAGAAAATTTAGGGGAGCCTTCAAGTATTCTCATCTGAGGCTCCAGAGAGCAGAGCCAGGGCCCCTGGGTGGAACTTTCCAGTGGGCAAGGTTCAGCTTTATATAAGGAAGAGTGTGTCAACAGTCAGAGTTCAGTCCCTTTCAACAAAAATTGTGGAGCACCTCTCTGCAAGGTGCTATGCTAGGTATGCAGAGGAGGAGAAGCATGAAGATGAGGGAGACTCGGTGCCCACCCTCCAGAAACTCACTGGCTAATAACAGGCTGCTCCGAGAACAGATGAACATTCTGTGACAGCAGTCTCTATAGCTGTGCTGTCCAATACAGTAGCCACTGGTCACAGGTGGCTAGAGAGCACTTGAAATGCGGCTGGTCTGAATTTGACCTGCTACAAGTATAAAATACACCCTAGATTTGGAATACTTTGTATGAAAAAAGAATGGAGACTATCCCATTAAGAATCTCGATACACAATACTTTCTATATTTGTTACATATATTGGGTTAAATAAAATATATTATTAAAATTAATATATTTATTTATTTTTGTAGACAGAGTCTTGCTCTGTCCTCCTGGCTAGAGTGTAATGGTGTCATCATAGCCCACTACAACCTAAAACTCCTGGGCTCAAGGGATCCTCCTGCCTCAGCCTCCTAAGTAGCTGGGACTACAGACACACACCACCACACCTGGCTAATTTTTCTGGTTTTTGTAAACATGGGGTCTCACTATGTTGCTCAGGCTGGTTTTGAACTCCTGAGCTCTAGTGTTCCTCCCACCTTGGCCTCCCAGAGTGCTAAGATTACAGGCATGAGCCACTGTGCCCAGCCAACCTATTAATTTTTTTTTTCTATCTTTCCTAAATTGCTCCCCACACAGCTCTGTGTATATGCACAAATGAGGCTCCATCTTCCCTTGCTGGTCTCCTGTGCAGCCTTGGGTTTGGGCACATTTGGCTCAACCTATTAATTTTTAATGTGGTTACTAGGGAATTTTAAATTACATATGTTCTTTTTTTAAATTTTTAAAAACTTTTTTATTTATTAAATATGGAACACTTCATGAATTTGCATGTCATCCTTGTGCAGGGGCCATGCTAATCTTCTCTGTATTATTCCAATTTTTTTAGTACATGTGCTGCTGAAGCAAGCACTAATTACATATGTTGTTTGCTTTTTTTTTTTTTTTTTTTTTTGAGACAGGGTCTTGCTTTGTCACCCAGGCTGGAGGGCAGTGATGTAATCATAGCTCACTGTAACCTGAAACTTTTAGACTCAAGTGATCCTCCTGCCTCAGCCTTCAGAGTAGCTGGGAATATCGGTATGTGCCACCACTCCTGGCTAATTTTTTTCTTTTTCTTTTGTGTGTGTATGTGTGTGTGTGTTCAAGTACCTGGCTATTTCTTTTTAATTTTTATAGAGAAAGGGTCTTGCTATGTTGTCCAGGGTGATCTCAAACTCATGGCCTCAAGCAATCTTCCCACCTTAGCCTCCCAAAGTGCTGGGATTACAGGTATGAGCCACTTCACCCAGCCTGCATTGTATTTCTATGGGACAATACTGCTCTACAGGATATTATGGCCACCCAGTTGGAATATGTGAATCTAAGCTTAGTCTTGAAGGGTGAACAAGAGTGAGCTAAGCACACTCTGGGAGGCTGAGGCAGGTGGATCGCTCAAGGTCAAGAGTTCGAAACCAGCCTGAGCAAGAGCGAGACCCAGTCTCTACTAAAAATAGAAAGAAATGAATTGACCAACTAAAAATATATAGAAAAAATTAGCCGGGCATGATGGCATGTGCCTGTAGTCCCAGCTACTCGGGAGGCTGAGGCAGGAGGATCACTTGAGCCCAGGATTTGGAGGTTGCTGTGAGCTAGGCTGACGCCACGACACTCACTCTAGCCCGGGCAGCAGAGTGAGACTCTGTCTCAAAAAAAAAAAAAAACAACAACAACAACAAAATGAAGAGTGAGCTAAGCATAGCTGGGTATGGTGGCTTGAGCCTGTAATCTCAGCTACTTGGGAGGCTGAGGTTGGAGGATCACTTGAGGCCAGGAGCTCAAGACCAGCGCCTGGGCAACATATTGAAGCCCCATCCCTAAAAGTAAAAAAAAAAAAAAAACAAAAAAAAAAACGGAGGCAAGGGCAGTCCAGGTGGAGGCAATATGCAATAAATGATGTTGTGATGAATGATTATCCACATGAACAAATTAAAATTAGGTCTCTATCTCATTCCATACTCCAAAATTAACTCTAGGTGCATTAGAGATTTAAATGTGGAAAAACTGTTTCTGCAGAACCTTTTCTAGTGACTTCCTATTTAAATTATTTACTTATTTAGGTATTTTGTTTATACAGTTCGAAACTCAAAAACAACAAAAGGTATACAGTGAAAATCTCTCATTCTGATTTCCAGTCACCGATTCTACTCTCTGGAGGCAGCTGGTGTTAATCTCTTTCCAGTGTATCCTTTTAGAGACATTATTATGCGTTAAAAAGCAAAAATACAAATATACATAGGCAGTGACTCATGCCTGTAATCCTAGTACTTTGGGAGGCCAAGGCGGGAGAATCACTTGAGGCCAGGAGTTCCAGACCAGTCTGGGCAACATAGCAAGACCCTATTGCTACAAAAAATAAAAATTAGCAGGGCATGGTGGCATGTAGTCCCAGCTACTTAGGAGGCTGAGGCAGGAGGATTGCTTGAGCCCAGGAATCTGAGGCTGCAGTGAGTGATGAAACAGCACTCTAGCCTGGAGTGACAGAGCAAGAGCCTATCTCAAAAAACACACAACACACACACACACACACACACACACACACACACACAATAGGCAAAATTATAAACTCCTGGCACGGTGGCACAAGCTTGTAGTCCCAGTAACTTGGGAGGCTGAGACAGGAGGATGGCTTGAGCCCAAGAATTTGAGGCTGCAGTGAGCTGTGATGGTGCCACTGCACTCCAGCCTGGGTGACAGAACAGGACCCCAGTTCTAAAAGCAAAAAGAATTTTTTAAATCATAAACATTTTAGAAGAAAGTATAGATGAATCCCTTTGTGATCTTCATATAGGAAAGATTTTAAAAAAAACAAAACAAGATGCCAAAAGAAGCACGAATTACAAAAGAAAATATTGATAAATTTGGCATTAAAATTAAAAAGTTGTTATCATGAAAAAATACCATAAAACAAAGTGAAGACAAGCCTCACACTGGGAGAAAATATTTGTAACACAGATAACTGACAAAAACTATTACTAACTGTAATATATTAATAGAAAGGACTATAAATCAGTGAGAAAAAGAAAAACAATTCAACAGAAAAATAGACCCAGGTAATTCACGGAAGAATCCTACGGGGCCAATAAACTATGAAAAGATGTTTTTTCCTCACTAGTAATCAAGGGAATGCAAATTAAAACCATGGGGAAATTCTATTTCATGCTCATAAGATTGACAAAATGTAAATGTCTAGCAATATACCAGGTTTTGGTGAAGGTGTGGACAACCAGGTTCTCTTACGCCCTGCTGGTGTATGTTAATACAGCCACTTTGAAGAACATTCTGGCAATAAATGTCAAAGTTGTGCATGACTGTAAATGGCAGACCTGGTAGTTAAAGGTGGGCCAGCCCCAAACTGCAGCTCAGCAATTCCACTGCTCAGCATGTGAGCTAAAAAGACTCCTACGTATGTGCACAAGGAAGTATGTATAAGAATGTTATAGCAGGCCAGGCGCGGTGGCTCACACCTGTAATCCTAGCACTCTGGGAGGCCGAGGCGGGTGGATCGCTCGAGGTCAGGAGTTCGAGACCAGCCTGAGCAAGAGCAAGACCCCATCTCTACTAAACATAGAAAGAAATTAATTGGCCAACTAAAAATATATAGAAAAAATTAGCCGGGCATGGTGGCACCATGCCTGTAGTCCCAACTACTCGGGAGGCTGAGGCAGAAGGATCGCTTGAGCCCAGGAGTTTGAGGTTGCTGTGAGCTAGGCTGACGCCACGGCACTCTAGCTGGGGCAACACAGTGAGACTCTGTCTCAAAAAAAAAAAAATGAATGTTATAGCAGCATTGTTTGTAGCAGCACAAACTGGAAGACACCTAAATATCCATCAACAGGAGACTAAGCAACGGAAAAGTCTACAGCCACGAAAAATAATGTCACAAAGGCTCATATATCAACACAGATTTATCTCACAATGTGGAATGATACAAGTTGCAGGAGGGTAGAAACAGTATGATACATCTGTGTAAGGTTTGAAGACATGCAAGCTGATACTGTATATCACTTGGGGATAAAAACTTACATGGTGAAAGTAAAAGAAATACATGAAAATAATTAAAACCATGCCAGGCTGCAGTGGTGCATGCCTGTAGTCCCAGCTACTTAGGAGGCTACTTGAGGCCAGGAGTTCATATCCACCCTGGGCAACATAGCAAGACCTCATCTCTAATAATAATAATAATATAATACCCAAATTGAAGATAGTGGTTATGGGAACGGGAAGGATTTGGGAGGGAATATAGAGGGCTGTCACTATATTGAGAATTTTTTTTTTTTTTTGAGACAGAGTCTCACTCTGTTGCCCGGGCTAGAGTGCCGTGGCGTCAGCCTAGCTCACAGCAACCTCAGACTCCTGGGCTCAAGCGATCCTCCTGCCTCAGCTGCCCGAGTAGCTGGGACTACAGGCATGAGCCACCAAGCCTGGCTAATTTTTTATATACATTTTTAGTTGGCCAATTAATTTCTTTCTATTTTTTAGTAGAGACGGGGTCTCGCTCTTCTTGCTCGGGCTGGTTTCAAACTCCTGACCTTGAGTGATCCGCCCGCCTCGGCCTCCCAAAGTGCTTATATTGAGAATATTTCCTAAGCAGCACAGTGGTGTTATGCAATTCGTTATACCTTTTTGTATGTCCTAATTATTTCATAATAAATTATAAAGAAGGAAGATTTCTCTTTTGCTTGATCACTGTGAAAGAAGTGTGTCCTGCTCCCACCAAAGGTGAGGCCTCCACGTGTGTTCCTCGAGGACATCGCCCCCACATTCTCTCCTGCATAATCAGCGTGTCCCAGTCTTCAAACATATTCTATTCCACCCTCTTTAAAAGACACCTCCTTTATGCCACATCCCCTAAAGCCACGGCCCAGCTCTCCATTCTCCCTCAGAGCCACTCTGGAAAGAGCGATTTCCTCGTGTGCCTAGCTGCCGCTGCTCCCATTCCCTCCAACCCCAGACTCGCTTCTGTGCCCACCTCTCCTTTGAAACCGCTGTCACCAAATTCGTGAGTGACCTTGTGTTGACCACCAAGTGGACACCTCTGTCTTTGGCAGCAGGCAGCAGTGCAGACTATTCCTCCTCCTTGAAACCCTGACTCCAGCCACACGCTTCTGGTTTTCTGCCACCACCTGCACCCCATCTTTTCTGTCTCTTTTGCTGGCTTGATCCTGCAACCCCTTCTCCTCTCTTATCTACCTCTCCCCTCAGTTGATTTCCGCCAGGTCCATGACCTTACACGCACCTGTATGCTCCCAGATACACTCCGCTAGCCCTGACCAGAATACCCAATTGCCTACTTGACATTGAAGATGGATAAACCCAAACCGAACTCGGCAATTCCTCTCCGGCCGTATCCACATGGATGCCCAATCGGTAGGATGAGCACACAATTCACCATCCAAACAGGGACACTTCTAAGAGCTCAAGGAGGTTCTATTAATTAAGCTAAAACCACAGACATGACGTGAACTTTCCCAGGCAAACTGGGACATAAGATCACCCTGTATTAGTGTGGCATTTCCATCCTAACATGTTCAAAATGGAAATCTCTGAGCCACCTTAAAATCTGTTCCTCCCTCTACTCCCCACTTCAGTAAAAGGCGCTGGCACCTGCCTTTTACTCAAGATAAAAACCCAGGAATGAAAATGACAAAGCCGTGACCCTTGAGGGTTTCTCTCATCTCCCACGAAATCTATCCACAAATCCTGTAATGTCGATCTGCAAAATACGTCTGATACACTTTCCCCATTTCCATGGCTGGCACCCCGGGCCAAGCTACCTATGCCTCTCACCTGCTAGCCAGTCTTCCTGCTCCCACTTTTGTCCTCTCCAATCTGTTCACACAGCAGCCAAGTGAGCCTTCAGATCACAGCACCCTGCGATTAAAAGGCTTCCGCAGTGAATGAATTATCATCGTCCACAATAACACCGAGGAGTCTCACAAACACGTGGCGGAATGAAAGAAGACAGACACGAGGGAACACAGATTGTGTGATTCCTTTATAGAAAGTCCAGAAATAAGAAAACACTAATGTATGATTCTAGATAGTCAGGAAAGTGAGTTCTGGTGTTTGATCTGGGTGCTGGTTGCACAGGGTTATTTTGTTCATGAAAAAATTCATTAAGCTTATAGATGGTCATGACCTGTGTACTTTGTCGATTATATTTCAACTAAAAATTTTAAAGCAAAACACCCTTCAGCAGCTTCCCTTCGTACTTGGAATAAAATCCAAATCCCTTGCTCTGGCCTGGGAGGGTCCATGTGGTCTGGCTCGTCTTCCTCTGTCCTGTTCTCTCTGGCTTGTCACACTCCAGTCACACTGGCCCTCTTTCTGCTTCTCCAGTAACCCAAGCTGTTTCTGCCCCAGGACCTTTGCCCTGGCTGTTGTCTTTCCCCTGATTTCTGAATGGTCAGATGCTCATGTCATCCAGCTCTCAGCTCTGCTGGAGAGGAAGAGAGCGCTGAGGATAACTTAGGTAACATGAAGTTGGTGGGCTTGAAGATTTAACCTTCCAGTGATTTTTTTTTTTTTGAGACAGGGCTAGAGTGCAGTGGTGCCTTCATGCATAGCTCACAGCAACCTCAAACTCCTGAGCTCCAGCGATCCTCCTGCCTCAGCCTCCCAAGTAGCTGGAACTACAGGCATGTGCCACCATGCCTGGCTAATTATTCTATTTTTTGTAGAGAGCTTCTCACTCTGTTCAGGCTGGTCTTGAACCCCTGGCCTCAAGTGATCCTCCCGTCTCAGTCTCCCAGAGTGCTGGGATTACAGGCATGAGCCACGGTGCCCGGCCTCCAGTGACTTCTTACCGCTCACAAGATAAAAACCTCAGTCTTTGCCGTGGCCCTAGAGCCCTATGGGATCTGTCCCCTGCTCCCCTGTGACTCCTTCCTCCTCCTCCCCTCATTCCCTCCACTCCAGCCCCACAGTCCCCTGCTCATCTTGAGCTTCCCAACGTGCTCCACCCCAGGACCTCTGGACGTGCCATTTCTCTGCCAGGCCGCTCTTCCCTGAGTCCTCCACAGTGCCCTCCTTCCCTGGCTTCAAGTCCCCGATCCCATGTCACCTTCACAGTGAGGCCTTCCTTCCCAGCCCTGTCCCCTTCCCTGCTTCCCTTTTCACCACGTCTTACAGCAGCCACCCAGACACACCACGCACCTCCCCAGCTTGTTTATTATCTCTCCCGACACTGCAGCTTGCAGGAAGGATTCCATGCCAGGTCTCTCTGACCCCCAGGTACTGGCTCTTAACCACTGCACATTAGGGCTCCAGGTGGCTGCTGCTCCATGGACACCCTGCAGTCCTGCCAGGGAAGCGTGCCCACCCACAGGGACACCCATGCTGCCCCCAGCTCCTGGGCTGGGGCACAGAGGAAGGCATCAGCCCCGTGCCAAGGTTCCCCCACCTGCTTCCCCCAAATCCCCAGGCACTGACAGTCTCCAGCTGGAGCCGGGTACTCCCGGCAGCCTGGCACCGGCTGGCGGGCGCCAGCTCCTGGCAGAGGGGCTGGTGTGTAATTAGAAACTCTGCAAGCTCCCTAATTGCCAGTTCTTCTCCCAAACCGGGAGGCTGGCGCTATTCTCAGCAGCCCTTATTGCTGGCTGCCTGAGGCACAGAGAGGGGAATAGGCCAAGAGCAGAGCCAGGCTGGCTTGGAGGTGGCCCTGCGGAGGGCTGGCGAGGTCAGAGGGGACTGCATGGTGGAGAAGGGCTGGCGAGGGGCCCGAGGCCAAACGCGGCACTGAGAGGGCTGCGTCCCCTCCTTGGGGTCCAGCCCATCGCTCAGCACAATCTGCTCTGCGGCCACCTCCCCGTCTTCCCTGCTCCCACCCAGGCCCAGAAGAGTGACAGCAAACCAGCACAGCCATTCATTCTTTATTCAGGTGGCATAAAAATCACTACAAAAACTTTACAAAAGAGCCTTAGGGAGCTAATGGGGCCCTTCCCTGCCTCGGCCCCTGAGCTACTGGGCAGAGGAGGAAGACAGGAGAGAGGAGGGAAGGGGGACCCGGCAGTGTTGGCATCTCCAAGGAACAGTGGGGAGATTGGGGCCACAGGGCATCGGGGCAAGCTGGGGGCTGGCAGGCCTTCAGCAAGCTACGTCAGAGTCAGGTCACGCTGGACATGCGACCTCCACCTACAGAGCAGGACATGAGGCCCCAGGAGGGGCTGGGGCCGCCATGGTCACACCCCAGGACAACGCTCTGCCCCCTGAGCCACCACTAGGGCCTGTCTCTCCTCTCCCTATCCAAGGAATCTGGGGATATGTCCATAGGCAGCCTCTCCCTCCTGTCCCTCTCTCTCTGGTAAACAAAAGTGGAGGTGTCCCAGCTAGCAGGGAATAACTGAACCCATCTTGGGACAAAACTGGATCCACAGCTCCCCACCACCGAAGCCCCAGAATAGGACACCCTCTGAGCCCTTTTGGAAGAAATGACGAGGGAGCAGGCTGGGGATTCCCTTATGCCTGCCCTCCTCCCACCCCACCCCCCACCCTGAACTCCTCAAGAGGCGACAGGAAAGAATGGCTCTTCTCCCCTGGGCTGCCCACCCAGGTCCTGCCCCAAGTCCCACAGCGCTGGGTGGAAAGAGTCACAGGAGTTGAGAGGCTGGTCCAGGCAGGGACTCAGGATGCTGGTGGCCATGGCCCCTCACTTGGGGCTGCTTGGCTGGGGGTAATCCTCCTCCGAAGGGGGTGCAAATTTCAAGTCAGGGACGAAGAGCTTGTCCCCGCGGGGGAAGGCTTTTTGGTCCCAGAGGAAGTCCTTGCTGTCAGGGGAGTCCTGCTGCTCCTTGGGCTCCCGCTGTGCACTAGGGTTGGGGTTCCTCACGCTGCCCACAAAGAGGGGCAGACCTGTGGTGTCCTCGACGATGAGGAAGAGGAAGGGGCGGTTCACATTGAAGGAGGAGAGGGACATGCGGGACATGGCCGTGCTGGTTGCCGCAGCCGCCTCCACGCCAACCTCACTGAGCTCCAGGGTGGACTGATGCTGCACACTGGACACCACCAGCCTCTCATCAGAGATCCCACGCAGGTCTGGGGCCTGGAACAGCTCCTGCAGGCCTGCCCAGGGCCAGAGATGTCTGTTCAGAGCTGCTCTCTGCTCCACAGGCTGCCTGGACCTGATCAGGAGGGTGTCTACATCCTAGCCAGGAAACACTTCAAATTCACAAATCCCTGCTTAACTCCTATTTAACCTTCAAGTCTCAGCCTAAATATCACTTCCTCCAGGAAGCCTTCCCTTATTCTCAGCTCCAAAGTCCAGATTAGGAGCCTTTTCAATGTTCTCCTGGGTAAACTGGAGAGAAGCCCTCTGTCTTAGTCACTTACGCTTAATTCTAAGTACCTGACTCCTTGTCTGCCCACCCCATGAGACCTAGCTCTCTGTATCTGGTGCCTGGTACAGTGTCTGGAATGTAGAAGTTGCTTAGCAAATGGCTGATGGCTGATGGCTGATGGCTGATGGGTAGACAGCATGACACCCCAGTTTCTCCTTTGCCCCTTCCCAGGGAGCCAGTGAGGCTCACATGCCACCCCGGGCTCTCCACCCGGGATTCTTTGCAACGCTTGGTCTTGGGCAACAGAATACGTTCCCATTCCCTGGGGCACCCCAGCTTGCCCTAGGACAGAGGTCCCAGGGGCTCATATTAAACCCTCTCTCCCTCCCGAATCCTTGGAAAACCCAGGACACAGGGCCAGCTCTGACTCAGACCCACTGCCAGCTAGAGGCTTCCTCCTCACCCACCCAGCCCAGCCTCCTTACCCAGCTGGCTGAGGGTGGCCACCAGGTCGAGTTGGTGTTTCAGATACAGCTTAGGCAGCCGGACCTTGGTGGGCCTCTCCCGCAGTGAGGGCTGGTGCAGGGTGTCCCAGCTCAGGTTGGCCAGCACTTGGGATGCATTCCACTCAAAGTGGGTGGGCACAATGACCACAAAGGTCATGTTGTTCTTAAAGGGGAAGTGAGCCACCTACAGATAAGGGAAGGAGAGAACTTAAGGACCAGAAAGCACCCAAACCTAGGTGGGGGCTGGCCAGTATGTACTTCTTTTTTGTTTTGTTTTGTTTTGTTTTTAAAGACAGAATCTCGCTCTGTCGCCCAGGCTGGAGTGCAGTGGCATGATCTTAGTTCACTGCAGCTTCCAACTCCTAGGCTTCAAGCAGTCCTCCTGCCTCAGCTTCCTGAGTAGCTGAGACTACAGGTGGGTGTCACCATGGCTGGCTAATTTTTTAATTTTTTGTAGAGACGGGGTCTTACTATATTGCCGAGGCTGGTCTCAAACTCCTGGCCTCAAATGATCCTCCCACCTTGGCCTTCCCCAAAGTGCTGGGATTGCAGGTGTGAGCCACTGCACTTGGCCAGCATGTACTTCTGAGACCCCAGTCCATCTTTATCAGCTATGTGCCTGACCTCACTGAACCTTCACTTTCTCACCTGTGAAGTGGAGTCACACTACCTGTCCCATTGCAGGTTGACATGTGACCAAATGAGGTAATGCTTTTAAAGCTGCTAGCAGTGTCTGCATTAATAGGTGGCACTCGATAAATAGTGGTTGTCTCTCTCTTCCTCTGCTACCAGCTAGCTGTGTAACTTGGGGTAAGGAATCGCCTGTCTTCATCTCTCGGTTTCTCCATGGGTACCATAGACAGGGTCACTGGTTTTATACTTCACTCCGGTTCTGTGGAGGGGCCACAGCAAAGAGTGATACTCTCCCCAGCCTCTCCCACCTCCCTCCAGTGACTTTGCCAGCTGTGTGTATATACTGTGATTTGGGGTGAAGATTTTGTTTGAAGGGGTTCTGCAGCTAAAGCAGTGTGGACACCACTGGCCTTGGGGGACTCTTGCAGCTGTGACTCCTTGGGCTCTAAGCAGAGTGTCTGCGCACACCCCTGCCCATGGGAGGAGGAGAGCCAGGGTCTGGCTGCCTGGGCCCGCCCACAGAGGGCCTGAGGAGGAGAAAGGCTGAAGGAGACAAGGAAACAGAGATGAAAGGATGCAGGAGGAGTACTCAGGACATAGCCTGGAGGTAAGGGGCAGCAGGAAGAGGGGAGCTGGTAGGGAAGCGACCCAGACTATCCTCTTTCAGAGTGAGCTGGACAGAAGCCAGGGCACTGCTCCAAGGGCCTGTCTCGCCCATGGCCCCCTCCCATGAGGGCTGCCCAAGTGGCTCCTTGGCTCCTTCTGGCAGCAGTGGCTATGCTCTGGGTCATGGCTTGCCTTGTGAAACTAACCAACACTGCAATCTCAGCCACAGTTGACTGGCCCAGGGATCAATGCCCAAGCCAAGGGGACCACGTTTAGGCTAGAACCAAGAGATGCCACATCTGAAATAGTTTGGCACAGAACTCTATCCAATCAGAATATTCCATGCAGGATGCTGAAAAATCCAACCCCATCAGATCCTTCCTTCTAAGGATCACTGCCTGAGAGTTCAGGTCGAATCTCTCAGGCTTAGGAGTGCTGAGACCCTGAATGGCTACATGGCTACTGGGGTGACATCCTGCCCAACAATTCAAGAGCCCTTGTAAAAAACTCCTATCACCAAAGATCACCTGGGTCTCCACTCAATGCCCACTCCTCAAAGGATTCTCCCTGACCACTCTATCTAAAATGCTTTCCCCAGCCACTAACAGATCACCTTCTTTTTAAATTTTTCTTTCATAGCACTTACCAGTCTGACATTATTGTTGATTTACATTTGCTCATGTATCTTCCCTCCTAAGAGCAGGGACCTGATACCTCCCTTGTGCTCCACAAAAACCCCAGTGCCTAGACCAATATCTGACACACAGCAAATACCCACTATATTTTTGTTGGATGAATGAACCTCAAAGAGCCTGGGCCTTCAGTCTTCCTAGGTGGGGGCATAGCGGAACCTTTCAGAGCTGCCTGCCCCAGGGACATGACTGCAAGGATGGTGGGGCACACCCCTACACTCACACCCCTGCTAGGCAACCAAGGGTGACCTGTATCTCAGGCTGCTCCAGCAAGAACCAGCGCAGAGGGTACGTGCGGGCTTGCATCATTTCCACCGGCACTGTGAACTGCTCGTCCAGATGGAAGGAATCTCTCTGGGTGAGGTTCGGGTCAAACTTGCTCTTCCAGAAACCTGCAGCCAGGCAGAGGGCAGGGGCCATGTAGACTGGGACCAGCCTGAGTTCTACACCCCACAGCCTCTTGCTCATCCCACCCAGAACCCATTCAGGGGATGTGAGGAGAGGAGCAGCGCACCCTGGAAGTGGATGGCATTGAGGAGAAGCAACACTGTGTTATCTGGCAACTCCGAGAGGAATTCCTGAATCTTCCCCTCCGTGGCCTCTTTCACCCATTGGTTGATGTTTGCCAGGTCCTCCTCCTGCCTTCCCGTCAGGCTCCTGGGCTTTGCACCAAAGAGCTGTTCTGATTGTTCCAGGAAATCCTCTTTGACAGGAAATCCTACGCACAGAGAGCCACAAGCTGTTCCCCGAGCTCAGGGCTCCACAGCCACCAATGCTGAGACTAGCTACCTGAGGCCAAGCCCATGTCCCTCACCATGCTCCACCCCGGGGAGTATACTACCTAGGGGGCTCCCTGCCGCCAGCACCTACCTTTCTGCACATACATTCTGGCAGCCAATCGGAATGCCCCAGGGCCCAGGTTCTGGCAGAGGCGGCTCAGCAGGTGGGGGAGGCAGGGCCCTGACTCTGCATGCAGCACCTGCTGCAACCTCTGCAGCGTTTGGTTCTGAGCACCTAGAGGGGACCACATGATCTTGCTCACCCCCACTGCCCACTCCTGGAAGCCCGGGATGAGCAAGCCCACAGGACCACGCACGCTCTTCCCATATCCACTGAACTGGTCTGAGCGACAGGCCCCCCCAAGTTCTGCTTTCATCTCTGCTGCCGACAGGCTGGCTGCCTCACCTTATGCAAGTTGCCTTCCCTCTCTGGACCTCAGTTTCCCACAGTGGAACCCTCCAGTACAGTGGGAGATAGCGTAGCTATCAAACTCTTGCATAACAATCACCTGGAGAATTTGTAATAAGCAGATCTGCCAGCCCAGTCCCCGGGAATCAGATTCACAGAGACTGCATTTTTACCAAACATCCGTGTGACCCTGACGGAGGAGCTACCCGCTGATAACCTCTGGAGTAGTAAGTTCCTACTGGCCTCCCAGCTCTGTTGGTCTGGACACATACTGACACGGTACCTAGTGCCAGGTGAGACAATGCCAAGGCCACACTGAGGGGCGACAGGATGAGGTTGGGGCAGGTGGATGTTTGGGTCACCAGGGAGAATAGGTCAACAGTGAAGGCCATCATGGCCTGGGCCAGCCTGTGGGTCTGCTCTGGGGTTGGGACTCCCTTGCAGTGTTCTGGGGAGGACGTCTTCAGGGCAGTCTGGCCACCAGGCTCCTGCAGGAACAGATCAGGGGTCAGTTAGGTCAAGGAGTCAGCTCCAGGCTCTGCGTTGAAGGTCTCCTTCATAGCTTCTGTGCCTGGGGACAGCGGGGCCTTGTCCCAGTCACACAATGGGCACTCTCTATTTCTTTTGTCCTTCCCACCCCCTCCCTCTGGCCTGCGAACTCCAGAGCCGCAGCCTCAAGGCCACGCCCCCCGCCCGTGCCCCTGCGGATTGGCCCTCCTCCCTCTGGCCCCGCCCACTCTTCCCCAGCCCCACCTGGTTGTACCTGGTTGCCCAACTTGAGGAGGAAAAGCGGGGGCAGCTTCTCCTGGCTCTGCCCGTCAGTTAGCTGCGATAAGGAGGAAGCAGATGGAGAGGGACCCTTCCCAAGGTCCCCACCCTGCCCAAGCCGCAGGCGACACCCCTGGGGCCTTCCTCCCTCTCAGAGGCACCTCGCTCCCCGGTACCTGCTGGGCCACAGGCTCCATGGCGCCCACGGGAGAGAACTGTTAAGAAAGGGGTGAGGATGGGAGGACCCCCCTCAGAGCCAACCCTCCCTCACCCCGCGCTGCTTCTCCTCCCCTCGGCCCGCGACGTCTCCCACACCCGCTGCCCTCCTCCAGCGCCCCACCCGGCCTCACCACCGAGCATGGGCCTTGCAGGCAGGACAAGCTGAGCACTAGGAGCCCCCGGAGCAGCGCCATGTTCCTGTGTCGGGACAGGAAGCCTTAGTTCCCGCCGCCCCTGCGCCAGCCAGGCCATGCCACCCACACGTTCACGGACACTGGCCAGGTCCTGCACCACCGTGGCCAAGGAGAAAAAGCCGCTACAGACCCAGATCACACACCCAAAGCACATTAGCAGTGGTTCTCCTTTCTGAGGGGTGGGACTTCCCCCATCTCTCTCCGTAACCGTCTGCTTTTTCACATTTCATGCACTGAGGATTTTTTGGTTAATAGGGGGGAAAACAAAAAAAAGGCCTCATTCTTCAAGGCCTTGCATGGTGAGTCAGACCTGGGTCTGAGTCCAGCCTCTCTCTGCCTCTTGCTGAAATACCTTGGGCATCTTCCCTAACCCCTTTGGGCTTTGCCTTATCTTGTAAAACGGTAGCAAAAGTCCCTACCTCCTCTCATGGTCAATGTAAGGACCAAAATAAGAGTCTTTGTAAACCCTGAAAACAATGTCTGGCACTCCATTGATGGCTGCTGTCAGCCTGGCTCAAGGTCCCCTCCTCTGGGGAGCCTGCCCTGAAGCCTCTTCTGGAGAGCTCCCACCCCAGAACTCCTACCCAACCTGCTGTCCATTTGGCCAGCCTTTCCCAGGCTGTTGGTCAGGTTTTGTCCAAAAGGCTGGACCTGACCGTGAGGCCCTGAAGTCTTAGCAGGAGTGGTGAGGTGGCCGGAGAGCTGCCTTGTTGACCCAGCAGCAGAGCCCAGTGAGTGACTCTGGCTAGAGCCACCTTTGGACTTACTGGAATCACAGGCCTCAACCCCTACTCTGCCCCAGGCTGGCTCTGGGAAGCCAGGCTGGCAGGTGGGCACGGACAAGTCTTGGTCTTGAGAGGATCTGCCAGAGCAGGTCTCACACCCCCATCCCCATCTCAGGGCCAATCCTTCTGGACGATCCTTCTATTACCCCCGGCTCCACCCGCATTACACATAGGAGCCGTTGACCGGGGTCCTGAACTCCAACCTGGGTGTTTGAATCTTCCCAGCAAGAAAAGGCCTCCAGTTTTTCAAGTCCAGGGGACTCCTCCTGAAGTCCCCATCTTGGCTCCTCACCATCCTGGGAGGCTGGAAACTACAGGCCTCCTGAATAAATCCAGTCCAGACCCCTTAGCCAGGCTGGGTAGCTTCCCCACCTTTCCCCCTACCCAAGGAGCAGGCCAAGCCACTCCTCCACTCATACCTCTGCAGGCTCCTTGCTGCACACACCACGTTCCTCTGGCCCCACTTGGGTGCTCCCCACGCTCTGCCCAGGCTCCAGCCAGCCCAGCCTAGCCCTCCCCTCCCACCAGGACCTTTGCTCTTAGCCAACCCATTCCGATTATTCAGATTGCTTTCTCTTCTGGTAAATATTGACCTGCATATCCAGTTAAACATTGATATTGGGACCAGAAGCCCCTTTCCTACCAGGACATCTAATCCTGAGACAGCCACTCAGAACCCCCATGGATTTGGGTCCCACTTGAACCTGGAAAAAGCAAGCTCAGTAGGGGAGAGTTGAGAAGGCTGGGTCTGGCCAGCCAAGAGGCCAGATCCAGAAAGCACAGGAGCCTGGCACTATGTCAAGCCTTCCAGTGATCCCGAGAAGTATGGATTATCCCTGGATCAGTCAGGCTCAGAGAGGCTAGGTGACTTGCCCAAGGACACAGAGCTGGGCCCAGAGTCATATCCAGATGCCCGCTTCCAATGTCCTTTCCTTGCCCCTTCCCAAGGGGAGGGAAGGGGAGGCTGCAGGAGCCTCTGTGGAGAACCCAGGAAAGGATGCCCACCCCCACCCTAACTAGCCCAGGATCCTGGTTGGCTGCTTCCAATCTGGCCTGAGAGGCAAGAGGTGGGGAGAGGAGAGAGGCAGTGGAGCACAACCTCTCCCAGCATCCTTCCTCTTCAGAAGCAGTACCTCCTTACCCTACCCAAGGGTGAGAGTTCTGGAAACTGGCCTGGGGCCACACAAACCAGAAGCCCTGCACCCCATGCTGCCCACGGAACAATCAATGATCAGGCTGGCTCCCCACCCTGCTGCCCTACTCCTCATCCCCTCTTCATTGCCCTGGAAGCTGCTGGCCTCAACTTTTCCCCACCCTGCCACCACCATCAAGACAAGCCACACTCTGTGCCATGGCTCTTCCAAAGGATTTATTGGTCATATTTACATCTATTGCAAATAGTGAGGAGGCAGCTGGAGCCAACCCTCAGATCTCATCTCTGCTGCAGAACGTGAGGACCCTGGCAGGGACCTGAGATGCAGGATGATTCTTCTCATCCCTTCTCTCAGGGGTTCTGGGCCCAGGGGCTGCCTCCTCAGCTCAAGGCACAAACACTGTGGTTCGAGGTGGGCAGGCAAGGCATAGGGTCACTCCTAGCAGGCACCAACTGGCCAGCCCACCTCCCCTCCCCTGCTCCTACCCTCCTACTGGTCCTACACTGGGCAGGGCCTAGCTGGGTGGACACTTAAACCCCAGACCAAGGCCCTTAACTCCTGGACTAAGGCCAGCCTTCCTTAGGCTGGAGTCCAAGCACCATCAGTGTCCTGGACCAGGGCAGCTTCCCTGTCCTTAAAAGACAGGGGCAGAGAAAGCCCAGTGGAAAGGGGGTGGTGGGGAAGTTGGCTAGAGACTGGCTGGGCAGGACCAGTCTCCCTTCCCCTTCCCAGAGTTTCCCTGCCCCCACGTGGACCCAGAGAGTAGAGTTGGGGAGAAGGGAGGGTAGTGATGCTTCTTCCTGTTCTCCATCTTGCTTTCTGCTGGCTAGGAGCAGCATGTCCCCAAGCCATCAATGAGAGCCCTTCTGGCAACCTTGGTGGCTCTGGGGATTCAGGAGCCAGGACACCCAACCCCACCAGGAGGCCCTAGCAGGCAAGCCATGTGGGTAAACAGGGTATGAGGCCTGGGGCCTGTTCCCCTTGCTAGGGGAACAAGTGGGAGGGGATGGACTCCCAGGGGATGTCTGCCTGCCCCTGCCCAGCTTATGCCAAGAGGCGGATAACCCCGTTGTCTGAGCCCAGCAAGAGGTGGCGTTTGGTGGGCAGCAAGGCCAGGCTGGTAAGCGTGCCGCGGAAGTTCTCAGAGCTGAGCTTGGTGGTGGCTTGGGAGGGTGGCTCCAGCAGGGAGCAGACACCAATCTTGTTGGCCACGGTGCCAGTGACCACCTCGCTGCCGTACAGGTCAAAGGTGTGGATGGGGTCGGACGCTGACTTGTAGTGGTGCGTGGGCTTCTGCTCCAGCTCCTTCCAGATGGTCAAGGAGTGGTCAGAGGAGGAGCTGACCAGGACACTGCCCTCCACCGCCTGCCCAGGGAGAGGACAGCCTCAGCAGGGACCTAGGCCCTCCCATATGCACCCAAGGCCTCCCATTCCCTCCCCATCTCTCAGGGAAGACAGGCCATCCTGAGTGGGTGACAGGCTGCCACCCTCCCGTATCATATTAATGTTGGTTAATAGTAACAAAGTAAGTGTCAGTAGCCCAGTCACCACCCTAACTGGAGAACTGTGAGCAGGCGCTGTGCTAGGCATTACCATATCTAATCTTCACAACAACCACATGAAGTCGATGCTGCCTTTGTCCCCATTTTACAGAAAAAAAAGCTGAGGCTCAGAGAAGTTAAGTAATCACACAAAGGTCAGGGAGCCAGTAAGTGGCAGAGCCAGGATTAACACCCAGGCTGACCCCAGAGCCCTCCTGACACTTTCTTGGAAAGTCAGAATCTAGAGGCACCTGGAGTCCAGGTCTCCCTGGGGCCCTGGAGGGAGCTGGCAACAGCCTGCCCTCAGCGTGGCAATGCATGTCCCTGGCCCCCAACCAAGCTGGGAGGAGAGTCCCACTTGCCTACAGAAATCCTCCCACAAGTAACCGTGTTGCTCCCCTCCTGGCCCTCCCTGAGAAGCTCCCTGAGGCCTGTGATTGAGGATAGGAGGAGGGTTTCCATGGTCAGGATGGCTCCTGCCCCCACCAGGGCAGCCCAGCAGGGGCATGGACTCTGCTCAGTGGTCTGGGGGCAGTAAACAGCCTCCCAGCTGAGCTTTATTTAACTTGAACTGGGTCACGGACAGGGCCTGACCCCTGATCCTCCAAGCAACACAAATATGGACAAAAGTTACTCATTAGAACATCGCCATGAGCAGCAGGGTCAGCTCTGCCCCCTGGCTCCTGCCCCTCTGGCCTGTCTCCTGCCTAGGTCCCTGTAGTGCAGTTGGTTCCTGAGTTAGCCCAGGGGAGGGCCACCCTCCCTGCCCATCAGTCATTGACCAGGTATAGCGGAGATCAGCTCAAGCCTGCCCCTGGGCAGGTAAGCCCCAAGCAGAGGTGAGGGGCTAGGACTGGGCAGTGAGGAAGGGAAGGGGACCCAGCTCTTCACCTTGATCTGCAGGATGTCCCCCTCGTGGGCCGGCCAGCCTCGCAGAACTAGGCCTGTGCGGGTGTCCAGGAGCACCATGAAGCCCGAGGAGAAGCCGGCCACGACGCTACGGCCACTGGGGCTGACCGCCAAGGAGCGGACAAGCCCAGGATTCAGCCCACCGCCCAGGCGGAACTCGTGCTGCAGGCAGAGGGAGGCTGAGCTGAGGCATCACCCTCCACCCCATCCCACTCTCCCCAAGGTCTTGCTCACCATCCAAGCCCACACAAGGCCTGAGCCTCTGACCCTCACCAAGGGAAAGGAAAAGCCCAGAATCCCACCCCCATCACAAGCCAGAGTCCCATCCCTCAGGGTTGCCGCTGGAGGTGATCTATCTCCACAGAGAGGCTAGTAAGTACCCCAGAACAACGTCCTGGCTTTTTCTCTTTGTGAGTCTCTCTGCCCTGCCATGTCCCCAGAGAACCAGGCCAGTGCTCGGGGAACTGGACACCCCCTGACCTGCAGGCCAGGCTTCCTGCAGTCCACAAAGCGCAGGGTAGAGTCAGAGCTAGCCATGGTGATGCTGGTGTGGGGGGCGGGCATGACAGCCACGGCGGTCAGGGGCACCCGGCTGTCCAATGGCTCCACGGTGCGAAGGGTCTTCCCTGGGAAGGAAAGGCACAGTGGATATAGGGTCCCAGTGGCTGAGGGAGGAGCCCTGGCCTTCTAGTCCCTGGACTTACCCCATACCTGCCTCCCATCCCCCAGGGATCCTCAGAAAACACTAAATGACTTTCCCACCTTCCTGCTTCCATGGCTAGGCCAGGCTCCCATTCCCAGAGCAACCTCCTCTCTTCACACAGTGTCCCTGATGCCAGGCCACCTCCCTCTCTCTGTCCCAACTACTCCATCCTCTTCCCCCTTTAAATCACATTTCTGCCTATAATGATGCCAAAAAGTAATCAAGCAACCATTTGCCAAACATGTACTATGTACGTTATATTCTGCATCAGGGTATCTGATTCTCATTTTACAGATGGGAAAACTGATGCTTCCAGCAGCAAAATGACTTGCCCAAAGTCCCTCAGCAAGTAAGTTGGCAGAGCTGATTCAAACTCAAGTCTAACAGATCCTAAGCCCTAACTGCTTCTCTGTGCGGCCTCACTGGGTCTCCCCAAACTACGTATCATTACACCCCCACCTTCAGGTCTCCTTCCCAGAGGCCTGGCGGGGCACAGCACAGCAGCAACAGAACAGGCCTCACCTGGGCCCGCTCACCTGTGAAGGGGTCCCAGACGTGCACAGCCCCGTCACAGCTCACCACGTGCTGCGGGGCCTCAAGCTGGCCCACGTAGAAGACACTCTTGCGGTGCTGGGCATAGACAAGGCGTGGGGCTGTCTCACTGGTACCATCCCCATAGTTGTACAGTGGCCAGAGGCGCACAGTACGATCCTTGCTGCCACTCAGAAAGAAGTCCTCGCTGCTCAGGGGTGCCACACACTTGACAGCCCCCGAGTGGCCTGGGAAGCTCTGCAGGCGGATCTGGTGGAAGTGAAAGTGTGCATCCTGCTGGCTCACGCCAATCTCGTACTGCCAGTACGCCAGCCAGTTCCCGCTCAGCCCGTGGGCACTCCGTGGAAGTTCCCGCTTCAGGGCGTTGTCCTCACTCCCGCTGCCAAGGCTTCCGCCACCCACCCCCGAGATGGGGCCCAGTGGTCCAGGGTTCTCAGGCTGAGAGTCATTGGGGATCTGGATGCGATTCCCCACCAGGACACTCCCAAATGTCCCAGAGTGGCCATCATCCTGGGGGCAGCCCCCACCCTGGGAGTCCCACTCAGGGCTGGCGCTGGGCACGGCGGGCTCCATGCTGGCAGGGTTGCGACTGCTCGGGCTGACGCTCTCCAAATACAGCCCTGCCAGCTCCCCAACCAGCTCATGGTTGGGGATGATTTTCTGGATAATGTCACCTGGATGGGAGTGGGAGAGGTCCAGAGATCAGGGAAGATGGCAGGTGGCTGCTACCACCCACCCAAGGGCTTGGGAACCACAGAAGAGGGGGGCAAGTACTGGCTGTGCAACTTTGGGCAAGAAACTCTTCATCTCTGAGCCTCAGTTTCCTCTCCAGTAAAATGTGCATTCGTTCGGTCAGTGTGCACACATGAGTCTCTTCCATGTGTGCCAGGCACCCTGCTGGGCATCAGAAATAGAACAAGACAGACGGTGCCCTTCCCTCCCAGAGCTTCCATTTCAGTGGAGGGATGACAATACATCTAACCACAGGGCTGTCACTCTATTCAAGGAGATGACACGTGGAAATGCTCAGCACAGTGGCTGAGCATTTCCCATAGAGGAAGCCACGTAAATGGCAGGCCACTCATTTCCTCCCAGATGGCTCCTGGAGACCACCAGTACCTCAAAATGACTCCGCTGCCCTCCCCAGGGACACTACAGACCAGTTCCTGCACCTCTCTCGCCAGCTAATGATCAGTCCCTATTTATGTGGGTCTGAGGCTAAATGCCTTTGCTCTGACCCAAAAAACTGTGCTTAAAACCCACCGCCGACTCCAGGGGAAGGGCAGAGAATAGGGCCTTTCAAGGGAAGAGACAGCCACAAAGGCTGTGCAAGGGAACGTGACGGGGCAGTACCCAACAGGCAGGAGAAGGGCACGTAGATTGTGTACGCCATCTCCAGGGTGAACACCTTCTGCAGCTCGTCCAGCAGGGTGGGGTCCACCGGCCGCTGCTGCCCATCAGAGAAGGCCACCTCTGGCAGCTGACCCTCACTGCGGCCCACAGGACCCAGCTTCAGATCCTGTGGGCAGGAGGCCCAGGGTATCAGCTGAGCCCACAGCCCCTGCCCAGCCCACCCCAGCCAGGCAGGTCTGCCCACCTGGTGCCGAAGCTCGTGCAGCTGAGAGAAGACTTGAAAGAAGGTGGCCACGGGCTCGTTCAGATGCTGCTGGACCATTTCCTGTCCGATGCGCAGGCAGATGAGGGCAATGAGGCTGATGGTTTTCACACACAGGACAGTCCGGGCCTGGGCCCCACTTGGGAACCTGGAAACAAGAGCTCATGAGCCCTAGCCCCCTGCTCTGTGGTACTCGACCAGAATCTATTGAAAGGTTTAAACAAAAGGAGCTCAAAGGCCAACTGATCCAAACCAGATTAGGAAACTGAGGCACAGAAAAAAGGTGTGGCTTGCTCAGGGTCACAAAGCCAGGATGAGAACCAGGACTCTTCCCCTTCAGCCCCGTGTTACTTCCTCTCCCCTAAGCTCCCCAGTCCCTCCTGGGTGGACCCCTCAGCTGAGCCGCTCCCCCTCCCGTGGGAGCGGGTAGGGGCCTACCCCGTGACGAGGGAAGTGAGGAAGCCAAGCACAGGCAGCAAGACCTCGTGGCTGATCCGGGGCAGGATGTCCATGAGTGTGGTGTCTGAGAGGTACACGATGATCTTCTGCGTCAGCGTCACGGCAGCCAGCAACCCCGCCTCCTTACGGCTGTTCAGTCGGCTAGGGCCTGAGGTGCTACCTGGGGCCACCTAGGGCCACAAGATAGATGAGGGCCAGGCTGCCCATGGGCCCCCTGGTATCCCAGAGACTCTGGGCCAGCCCTTAGGTCCTCAGGTCCTCAGCCTCCACACCCCGGGCCTGCCAAATTGGTGACTGACCAGGTAGCTGATGTAGGGCAGGTACTGGTAGGTAAGGACAGGCTCCCCGTACAGGTGGGCGATGTGGAGGAGGCAGCTGAGCACAGGGCCTGACACTATATCACCCAGTACCGGCCTCTTCTGGTAGATATTGCTGGCGCTCAACGGGGGACTCTCACCACTGCTCACCGTGAACTGCTGCCGAGCAGGCCCTGCCAAGGAAAGGCCAGCTGCCTTGAGTAGCAAACAAGGGCAAGAGGGAGGTTGGCCCCTCTGGACTGTGGAAACCGCTCTAGCTCGCTCTAGTTCGGGGTCCGCCCCATGCCCTACCCAAGGAAGGAAGGAGCTTACAGACAGGGACCCAGGACCTGGCCAGGAGGTGGTTTGAGGTGGGGGTGGGATCCCCTAGAGAGGGCTGAAGAGGGTGGGAGGGCCCAGGAGGAAGCCCTGTCTCCAGCACTGATCACAGGCCTTACCAACATAACAAGATGTCAGCAGGCGGAGCAGGTTCCGGGCCACGTGGCGAGAGGCCACTGTGGGGCCGAGCTTGGCGGACAGCCAGCGGACCATCTTGCAGGCTGTATCTGGAGGGCGGGAGCAGGCCCTGAGCTCATCAGATAACAGGGTTCCGCACTCCTCCCACCTCATCTCGCCCACTTTGGCTGCAGATCTGCCAAGGAACTCAGCCTAACCCTGGCCGCCCCACACCACCACCTCCATGTAGCAGTGACAGGGGTGCCCAGTCCCTGGCCTGCGGGACTCTGGCTGTTCCGGGCGCCTCTCCTCAGGCACAACTTGCAGGAAGGTTACCCTCTCAGTGAGGCTTCCCAGGCTCCAGAATGAGGCCTGGCCGGGCCCTGCTAACCTCCCCGGCTACCTCCCCTATCCTCTCTTCCCTCCGTGCTCTCAGTGGAACCATGCTGGCCTTTCACTGCTTCTCTTTTTTAATGGACCACGACAGTCTCAGAGCCTTGCACACTGTTCCCTCGGCCTGGAATGCTCTTCCCGCTTCAGACCCTACCATTTTTGCCTACCTGCTTCCTACCGCTAGTTGAATCTCAACTGCCCCTACTTTCAAGAAAGTCTTCTCTGATCCCTGAAAACTAGTCTACAAGCATCATTTTCTATTCCCTCCTAGCAACCCAGCCACGTTCTCTAAAGCATATTACACATACGTAAGATTGTCTACACGGCAGCATCTCCTCTGCTAGACGTGATTCCGTGAAGGCAGGCCTACATCTGTGTCGCACGCCTGCTTGATGCAGAGCGGGTGCTCAGCAGATGCTGAGGGAGACAGGAGTGTCTGACCAACACCTCCCAGACCTGAGGACTTACCAAGCAGGATCTTCTGCTCTTTGCCTTCAGACTGCTCAGGCAACGGCTCCTCCTCTTCCTCCCCATCTCCCCCACTGCCACTGGCCACAACTGTCTCCATGGACAGCACTGTGTCAGACAGAGTCAGCTCAGAAGCCACGGTGACCTCGTCCTGCTCCCCCTCCTCCTCCTCCAACACCACGCAGCCTTCCTCCTCCTCTTCTTCCTCTGAGCCCTCGCTTTGCTTCAAGTCCTGGCTGCTGTCACCTGACCTGAGGCTGCTCTTGTCTACAGGGACACCCCCATCATCTGCAGCCCGCTCTTCGCCCAGGGAGGGTTCGCTGGCACTGCTCTTGTCACTCAGCCGGCCCAGGCTCACAGACTCAGCCTCCTGGGGCTGCGGGGACTCAGTCACATAGAGCCCAGCTTGGAAGTCCTCTGTTTCAGGGAGGTCGGCCTGGTCGTGGAAGCTGACGCCGGATGTGTAGTCTGGGAGCTCCAGGCCTGAGGAGGCTGCAGGCTCCCCATCCATTGGAATCTCCTCCCCAAAGGCACAGGAGCCAGGCCCGGTCCCTGGGAGCCCACTTTCCTCATCCTCAGCGGCACCCCCCAGACCCTTGCTTTCCTCCAGGGAGGCCTCCACACCAGCCAGCACCTGCAGGACGTGGGGCAGCAGGTGGATGAGAAAGGCCTGCAGGCCCAGCCGCACTATCAGCTGGGCCACAAAGCAGTCAGTGTACAGGTAGAAGCGGCCATGGAGTTGGCAGGGGCTCTCGTAGGCACCAATGAGGGGCTTCAGGAGGTACTTATTGGCATTTCTGGGGCCCAGTGCCTTGGCAACAGGTTCAAATAGGTACCATGCTGTGTACACAGCCGTGTGTTCCTCGGACATGAGTGACAGCACGAAGGGCAGCAGGATCTCTAGGCCCTCCGGGGTGATGTCATTCAGCACTGTGCCCAGTTGCTGCCACAGAGCAAACACCAGCTCCCGTCCCTGGGCCTCGTCTTCCACACGCCTCGCCTGGTACAGGAGGATGAACCTGTGCAGCGCCGGGAAGTATGAAGGGAAAGGAACCATGGAGCTGAAGGGGCTGAGGAGCTGGCCTGGGCTGGGTGGGGGCAATCCCTGGGAGACGGGCCTATACTCAAACAGGGGGTCCAGCTTGCCCTTCTCTGCTACTATGGGGCCTTCAGATCCACTCAGCTGCAGGAGTGTGTCCAGCACAGGCTGCAAAGACACAGGGACCTCCTTGGGGTGGCGTGTACAGAGCCCCCGAATGGCCTCAAGTCGTACCCACAAAGGTGCATTGGGCTGCAGTGTCCGGACCTTTGTGGCAAACACCATCTCAGCCAACAGGATACCTAGTGCCTGCATGTCCCGATGGAAAAGGTCCTGCAGCTGCACAACTGGCTGGACCTGGGGCTGCTCAGGCACTTCCACCTGGCCCCCTAAGCCTTTGACCAGGAAGTTGCCCATTTTCTCCAGCTCCTCCAGAGCCTGCACCGGATTGAAGCCCTCAGGAAGAAGGATCTTCCCCTCCTCGCCCTCCCCAGGCTCCACCCCAGTGGCTTTATTCCTGCGGCCTGCTCGGGAGGCTGAGGCCACTGAGAAAGGCAGGAGGCCAGGGGAGGCTTGACTGGATAAGGAGCCGAGCTGGTCACCTGCTTTCCCAGCAAGGGAGATGGAATCCAGAGCTTCTGTGGCCTGCTCCAAGTCATCTTCCCCTGCCACAGGCCTGTCTCTGGTCCAGCCGGCCTCACAGGGCATGGCCTCTAACACCAGCTGACCCACCCCATTTGGAAGCTGTCCTGGGAAGTCCTCTCGGCCTGTGGTCTCCTGGATGGTCTGGACCAATAGCCTGGGGATGAGCGGAGGCTCAGGGGCAAGGGCAGGGGCCCCAGCCAGGCGCCGGGGGTGCGGCTGATCGAAGAGCTGCACCACACCGTAGCTGGTCAGGTGAGTGTGGGCATCCACCAGGTGCAGACACACATTCTTCTCCTTTACAGCCTCCTTGCCCTGGAGTTTGTAACCAAAGGTGAGGTCAATCCAGTGGTGCAGGTCCTGGGACACCTCGCGGCTCTCCAGCAGCGCTCGGTGGGCAGCCACAAACTCTTCGCTGGAACTGCACCAGGCTGGCACGTCCAGGTCAGGCATGTCAGGGTGGATGGAGCAGAAGATGGAGGGATCGGTGTAGAACTCGGGGATACACTCATCAGGGGTCCAGTTCTGCATACGCTCCATGCTAGCTGGATACTCATGGGGCTCCCATTGAGCTCGGACATGTCCACAGAGCACTGACCGGGGAGTGCGCCGAGCTTTGTACACATAGTATGTGATGTCTGAGAGCACGTCTGAGATGTGGTGAGGAACGTGAGGTGGCTCCCCGCCACCCGCACCACCTGCTACAAAAGCCTGCCGTGTCATCTCATATGTGAAGTCTAGTTGCTTATCCCCTTTGTTGAGGCGGAACTTAGACTTGCGCAGGTCTCGGAAGCGCCCGTGGGGTGTGGTGAAGTCCACCACCCAGGGCAGCACTGGGTGGTAGTTGGGATCCCCCTGCCGACGACCTGCCAACCGATTCAGCTGCATGAGGTAGTAGAAGTTGCTGATGCGGCCGTGGACCCAATCTAACACGAGGCCCCTAAGTTCTTCCTGGCAGGTGGGAAGCCCAGGTCCCCCACCACCCTCCTCCCTAGACTTCATGCCATTTCCATCCCCTACCACAGAGGCCTCCTCATGCTCATTCTTTTTGGGCCTCTCATAAGCACTTAGGTCCAGTCGGAGCTCACTGCAAAGTTTCTCATCCACAGCGATGTGGTGCAAAGACAGGGCTCCACAGGCCAGCCCCTGGCGGTGACAGGCATCCATGGCCCTCAGCACACGGAAGAGAATAAAAAGCACCTTGGCTTGGCTGTTGGTCAGCTTGGCAGGGCTGAAGGTGACCACATCATGCAAGGAGAACTGCACATAAGGGTGTACCACATATAACATCTCTGGCGACTCCAGCAGGGCCTCAGCTCGCAAAAGACTGGGGCAGGCAGGGCTGCCCCGAGGGGGACAGGGGCCATCTCTGGCGTATGACAGGCATTGAGTAGTGTCACCGACTGGAAGGAAGGAGCAACCATAGACCCTCTGCAGAGCCTGTCTTACAGAGTCCAGGGCGGGGGCAGCTGAGGTGGCAGGGCTATGACTGTAGGGCTGCCCATAAGTGTGGTATGCGTGGCGCCACAGGTTGCGATAGTTCTGGGCAGCCACCTCCTGCATGAAGCGAGTGAGGGTCTCAGGGCTGCAGGATCCCTCTTCCATGGGCAGGCGCCCGCCCAGCGGATAGGACAGTCTCTGTTTCCTCAGCCCGTGCACCTCCACGCGAGTCCAGCCCTGGGGCAGCCTCTGCACCGAGCGTTGCAGGAGAGTCCTGACTTCCGCTTCGCCCAGGTTCTCTGCCCGGGGGCAGGGTCCCAGGGGCAGCCGGCGATCGCGGAGACTGGCCAGCCAGCGCGAGGGCACTAGGGCCACCACGTGGGTGCCCCCCGGGGCAGGAGCCAGCTGCCGGGAATCGATATTCAGGTCCCTCTCCACGCTCCGGAGCAGCTCCTCCATGTCTGGGCTTGGGGGCGGGTACCAGCCCTCGGCCCGGGTGGTAAGAGGGACTTCCCGCCCCCTGCTCCCCTGGGCCATCTCCTCCTGGCCGCCTGGGGGCAGCGCGGGGCTGAGCCCGGCCACGGCCCTCCTCGCGATGGCTTCCGGGTGCCAGACCGGGAGGGTTGGGATGGGCGCGGGGCAGGGACTGGGGTGGAGGTGGCAGGGGAGAGCCGGCGACAAAGGAGGGGCGGGCGGGGGCGCTCTTACCCCTCCGCAGGGTCCTGCGCTCGGAGCGCGGCGGAACAGGGGCTGCAGGGCGCCAGCGCCAGGCTCCACCGTGACGGGTCAGCTGACGCGGGTCACGTGACCGCCCCGGCACGGAAACAACCGCACGTGGCTCGAAAGGGCCGGGCGGGACCCCGCTTCCTGTCCGTGCCACCGCCTGCGGGCCTCTGGGCCTTCTCTCGCACAGCTCTGCCCTGGCCTGGTCCGGGCTTCGCTTCCTCCAGGTGCTGGAAAGGGACCCTGCTGACTTCCCCTCCCCTTCCTACTCCCTGCACCCGCCAGAACTCGGATCTAGGGAGGCTTTTCCCAGAGATGTCAACCTTTAAGGAAAGTGTTAACCGCACAACCAGTAGCTGTGCTGAGACTTTTGACATCGAGTCCTCTCAGCACCTCCACGCCACCTTCCAAATGAAGGAGCTTTTTAATTTTCTGAAGCATTTAATCAATCACATTCCATTGGGCCCTCAACCCTGTGAGGTAGGGAAGACAGTTATTGTTCATATCTTACAGGTGATAACCAAGACCTGCCAAAGAGGCTTGCCTGAGTGGCAGAATGGAAACTTGAAGCTGAAGCTGGTGCCCAGATTTCTTTCTGCCCTGGAGCCCTCCCTTCTGAAAGCCCTCTCAAGGATTCTTTTTTTTTTTTTTAACTGAGCCATCTGAGCTAGAGAAGTGGCCCAGGGCCAGAGGCCTGGAGTTCTTGGGAGGAAATGCTCCTCAAGACTTCCTGTTGAAGAACTGCCTCCGCAGTGCCACAGAGCCCACCAGCTGTGGTCAGAGCCTTGCAGATGCCACTGTGGCTGGGAGGAGGGCTGAGCACAGGAAAGGGAACGGAAACCAGAGAGCTGGCAGCAAAACTGCATGACTCCTTCAAGGAGTCTTAGTTCTGACTCATTTGCAGGACAGAGTGTCCTGAATGAAACCACTGGCTCTTGTTTTTTGTTGTTGTTGTTGTTTTGTCACACTCCTAGGAGAGTCTGCTTCTTGTAGGAGTTTGGTGTAGAGGTGTGAGGGTCCCATAAAAGCACTTAAGAAAAACTAAAGGCCTGATAAGAGAGAAATCAGGAATGACTCAGCTATGATCTGATTCCATTTGTCTCCTCTTTCTCTTAGGGCAGCTGGAGGCTCTGATGTGTGTGGTCACATGACATTGGGCAGTAATAACTTACAACCACCATTTATGGAGCTCTTACCAGGAGCCAGTCAGCTGCTACGCACTTTGCATACCTTGTTTTATGTAATTCTCACCATGACCCTTTTAAGAAGATATTTTTAATGCCCATTTTAGGATGGGAAAGCTGATTGACTATCTTAGGTAACTTGCTCAAGGTCATGTAAGAAGCTAAGAAGCATTAGAGCCAGGATTCAAACCCAGGCCTATTTTATTCTAAAACCAGTGTTCTCTGTACTCCTTGGCTGTGCACTGTTATTTTTTCACCTGGGAAATGAGGTGCTCTGTGACAATTCCTCATTCCCAACTTTGATCTAAGAACCTGAAACCAGAGAGTGTGTTCTGATGGTCAGGAGGTAGTGCCCACTTCATAGTACCAATAGAACTGGGCCCACCTGGTCACGGCTCTTGTCTCAGTTTACCTAGACTGAGTAGGCACTGCTTTTTCTTTCTGCAAGTCTGTGTGTACCCTGCCCTCTAGTGGTGTTGGCTTTACACTGCAGCAGTGACCTTGAGTGTACCTAAACTTACCTCTGGCAATTCCCTCCTTAGAATAGAGATGTCCTTGCAATGCTGGGCATTAGTGCACTCAGATTTCTGGGGCATCAACACCTTCCTCGATCTGAGCCCTAGCACAATGCTTTTCAAACTTTAGAGGATACTTCTGATTCAGTAGTCTGGAGTGAGACCCAGAAATCTGAATTTTTAACAAGCAACCCAGGTAATTTAGATACAGCAAATCTTCAGGCCACATCTTGAGAAATAATGCTGTATAATAGCTCTACTCCCAAATTTCTCTTTCCCTACCTCCGCAAGAGCTCCCCCTGAATTCCAATTCAAGCACCCTTGGGCTTTGGGGCCCAAATTAGACACTCCCTTGGCCAACCTCAATATTGGGTTTCCAGGAGGTCATGTCTTATATAGTCAGAGAGGAGGCTGCAGCTGCCCCAGCAGTCAGCCCATGTTGAGTGAAGTCAGCTCTTGCTGATCTGGCAGGGAGAAAAAAAGTGGAGGGAGCTAGTATTTAGTGCACCAACTGTGGGCCAGTATGCCAGGTACCGTGCTAGGTGTTTTCAAACATAATTATTTATTTTTTTAAATTTCAAAATATTAAGGGGGTACAAATGTTTTTGGTACATGGATAGCTTTTATAATGCTTAATTCAGGGCTGTGTTCCCATCAAACATAACTTTCTAAATCTCTACAACATGCCAGGCACAGTGGCTCATGCCTGTAATCTTAGCACTCTGGGAGGCCGAGGGGGGCGGATTGCTCAAGGTCAGGAGTCTGAAACCAGCCTGAGCAAGAGTGAGACCCTATCTCTACTATAAATAGAAAGAAATTAACTGGCCAACTAAAAATATATATATAGAAAAAATTAGCCAGGCATGGTGGCACCATGCCTGTAGTCCCAGCTACTCGGGAGGCTGAGGCAGGAGGATCACTTGAGCCCAGGAGTTTGAGGTTGCTGTGAGCTAGGCTGATGCCACAGCATTCACTCTAGCCCAGGCAACAGAGTGAGACTCTGTCTCAAACAAAATATATATGTATATATATATAAATCTCTACAACAAACCTTGGGTTTAGTATTCACCCTATTTTGTAGATCAGGAAAGTATCTTCAACAAGCTCACAGCTAGTAAAAGCTGGAATTTGAACCCAAGTTTGCCTAACTCAGTGGTTCTCAACTAGGGGAGATTTTGGCCCCCAGGGGATATCTGGTAATGTCTGGAGACAATTTTGATTGTTATAACTGGGGGGGTGGGGGGTGGGAGCTACTGACATCTAAGGTAGAGGCTAGGAACAGAGATGAACATCCTGTTATGCACAGGGCAGCCCTCCTACAACAAGAAATTATCCTGCTTAAAATGTCAATAGTGCTGAGGTTGAGAAATCCTGGACTCAAAGCCTGGGCTTTTGGCTTAGGTGAGGGAGGGGTGCAGTTTGTGAGAACAACATGGAAAAGGGCCACCCCAAGGGCCTTGAGTGGGAAGGGGATGGGATTTTTATCCTCAGGATAATGGAGAATGGGGGCAGCTGGTGAGACTTCCCGTTCTTCCAAGCTTGGCCAGGGCCCTGCTCAGTTTCTCCCAGACTTGCCAAGTCAGTCCTGGGACTTCACACTAAGCTTGTCCTGGAGTGACCCTGACTCCCAACTCAGGGTTGGGGCAGAATTATTTACCTGGGTCTTCCTGTAGGACTTCCCCTGGCTACTGGGGCCAGTGTGTTCCACCTGCACTGTTTAAGGAGCTCCACACTAGCACCGTTGCTGTGGGGGGTGGGCACGTGGGCAGGGTGCTGCTGAAAGTAAAAAATGGAGCAGGTGGCATCTGAGAACAGTTAGAAGTGGAGTGAATGGGCACAGCCATTTAAAACTTTAGAGGATATTTCTGATTTAGTAGTCTGGAGTGAGACCCTGGAATCCCCCTCAGCAGGCCCCTGTCTGGAGAGGAATAAAGCAACTTGAGAAGGGAGTAGGGGGCCACTGGCCTGGAAAGAGGTTTCTGACCCCCAGATTTGCTTTCCATAGCCATTCCTCTCCCCTAGGTTTGGTCCTCAGCTTCAGTGTGCTCTCCCCAGTATCCATTCCTGGAGCACCCACACACCCAACCAGCCACCACGCTGGGTCTCCGCAATACTGGTCTCCCCCCTAGACAAGGGAGGGTGAGTCTGAGCTGACTGCTGACAGGAAATACCTCTCGTTCCAAGCTCAGATCCTCTGAAGAACTAAGGAGCAGGTGGGAGTGGGGAGATGGTCTTGGAGTGATGGGGGAAAGGAAAGATCATACAATCAAGTCCCCCATATTTGGGGTTTCATTTCCTTCCCTCACCACCCATAGAGGGTGGATAAGGGATGGAGGAGGGCAGGCTAGGAGGAGGAGGATGTGGTAACAGCTGATTCGTCCCCAGAGGTCACACTTTCCAACAATCAGCTGTTACTGGGGCGGAAGGCAGGAAGTTTCCTTAAAGGCACAATGTTCTGAACACAGGCTCAGAATTCTGGAGCTCCAGGGAACCACAGCAATTACTCGGTGGAGACCGTATTTAACAAAGAAGGAACTATCTCACACTCCAGGCTCATTTCTCCGGCTCAGTTACCGTCACCACCAATTTGGAGCTTACGGAAAAAGTCATGGATCCCCGTCTACACGTTTCTCTTTGGTGTTGGTGGAGGGGGCGGATTATGAGGTGGGCTAGGTCCTAGGCTTGCCCCTTTAAAAAAAGCAGATCAGCAGCTTTTGCCAAGTCATTGGGTTCATTTCAGTTTTTGCCCATCCCCCGCACCTCTAGACTCTGATTGGCCCCTGGGGAAGGAGCAGCCTCCTCATTGGCCTCCACCTTTGAAATCTCTCCCCTAAGTAGGCCCGAGTAAGTGAAGAGCTTTGGGAGGGCGGGACAGAATGGGGGGAGCGGTTAATCAGAGGATGGGATGGCCGATCAGTTGCACTTTGGCACGGCCCGTCCCCTAATTTCTGACCATAAGCATTTCCTCTACTCTAAGGTGAGGACTGTGTCAATGAATCTTGTGTTAGGAAGCTACCTCTTGAGAGTCTGGAGGTCTTCTCCGACTGGGACGAGACATCTACAAGAAAAGGCTCATCTGGTCAGGAAGGGCCCCCAAGGAGGGTTGGACTAGATCTCTCCAGGGAAAGCTGGGGCCGGGCGAGGTGAGCAATCCTCCCTTCCCTGGAAGCCCCAAGAATCTCTGCTTCCTTGGGGGCTGATTTCCACCTTCAGTTTTGCCCAGTCCTGCTATTCCGCCTGCTCCACCTTTCCTTGGAGAGCTGTAACTTCCCGCGAAGGGCAGCGAGTCAGTTTGGGGATTGTCTAAAAAAGCACTCACAGCTCCAGAAAGCGATGGAGCCCTTTAAGGACCTCACCGGGATGGACTCAGATCAGTTTAAAAATGCCAACTCACACAGCGCGCTGGATTCTGGGAATATGGGTATCAGACCGAGAACTACATTAACCAGTATGCACTGCAAACACACACGCCTTTACTTTCTTCTGATCTTTAGACTCTCGTTTGACGTAGCGCTTTTCTAAGCAAGTCGCTTCCTCGGAGGGCTGGCCACACCTTTTCATCTATTGGTCAGCTCCCGGGTTGGTGGGTGTGGCTTAGCGCAATTGCGCTAGGCAAAGGGGTGGCCTCCTTGCCAATCAGAACCCAGGCGTCCGGAGAGGCGGGACCAGGGCGAAGTGCTGGCGCCCCTGAGTGGGTGTGGTCACGTTGCCCAGCAGTGGGCGGTGATTGGCCCTGGGCGGTGCGATCGCAGCTTGTGCGTCACGACGCCGCCAGCTGATCGGAGACTGGAGCCGGTGTGTGCTGGGCGCTGGGAAGAGACAGCGCCGCCGGCCGTGGGGAGCTGACGCAGTGATTTGCTCCCTTACCCTCAGCAACCCCCACACCCAGCACCAGGTGGGTGTGAGCTGGCGACCCGGTCACACGGGGGGAACCGTGGTAACGGGGTGATGGGTGAAAGTAGGGTTCTGGCGGCCACACCCTGCCCTTCCGGGGAGGGGAGAGGGGGCGGCGGGGGCAGGGGCGCTCCCGGGGACAGGGGCCTGGACTGGTCGGAGTAATGTGTCAGGAGCTTTAAGGAAAGAGTCTGGGACAGGAGTTGTGGTGGAAGGTCCAGCGGAGTAGCTGGGGGGAAGACTAGGGGCCGGAGGGCCAGGGGCGGCTAACCTAGGCGCTCTACGGTCTGAGGATACCGGAGCCGGCCATTTAGCCTGGGGAAGATCTGTACGGTGCGGGTGGCGGGAGGTGCTTTGCCTCTACTGGCACTCACTGGGTCAGGGCCAGTTCGGCGCCCTGGCAGGGAAGGGGTCGCTGGGCGGGCCGGCCCCTCCTCTCATTCCCTCCAGGGGATGTTATGTAAGGGGGGAGGGGAGAGGAGTAGGGGGCGGCGGTGCGGGGGCCTTATGCAACCCAAAGGTTAGGGTTTCACCGCGGTAGGGCGGGGAAAAGCGGGCAAGAGGAGGACCTGGAAACTCTAACCCCCCCTCCTCAGACTAACTGGCCGTCTTGGGCTGAGAGAAGGTCACCTCTGCACCTCCCCCCAGCCTGTCCGGTTGTGAGGCCCCTAGCCCAGGCCTGGCCCTGACCGCCTGGGAAGCCGGCTGGCTGGGTGGGGCTCCTGGGTTAGTCATCACTGGGCTCCCTCTCTCCCCACCTCCCGGCCAACTCTTGGCCCCTCCCTGTGGCCTCCGCTAGGCTATCGCCCCCACCTCCCTTCGGCCCTAGTTCCAGCCTCCAACTCATTTGGCCTGTTATCCTGGCTGTCAGACTGGGCTAGGAGCTGTCAGAGTGCCAAAGGGTTGATGGAGCAGCTGGTCAGAGGGTCAGTGCCCTGGGCCCACCCCGCCCTGCAGCCAAGGGCACCTGCTTGGCACAACAAACTCTTAGCAGCTGCTGAGTCCTGTGGGCTGAACAGAGCCCTCTCAGACAGAGGGGAGTCAGACAGAGTTGGACTAGTCACCTAGGGAAAGAAAGATAACCACAAAGTTCATGCCTCCCAAGAAGGTTTTGGAATTTGAACCCCACCCACCCCCCAATCTTTCTTACTCTCTGAGTTTAGAAATCCCAAGGCAAGACTGCCTTGGCCCCTCAATCTGGCATGAGCCATGCCCTTGGACCGAGTGTCAGCACAGACCCGCCCTCCCCAGCCTCTAGCCCTCAAGCCTGCCACGCCCCCAGCCCCCTCCCTAGGCCATGCTGCAGGGCCCGGCTTTTCCTGCTGATTCATGCGTTGGAACTGTGGGGGCGGGGCTTGGAACTTGGAACAAAGTTCAGACATGGAGGGGCCGGCAGACAGCTTGGAATTCATACCAGATGTACCCGGAATGCGCAAGCGGAATGCCTGGCATTTGAGAGTCCTGGGGAAGCTGCCCAACCACCCTACCCATACCTCCCTCCCCTTCAGCCTTTGGGCTGCTGTCCTCTCTCTTACAGTCCCGGGAGTCTTTGCTGACCTTCTTCCAAACTCTATACCTCCTCCCTTCCTAACTCTTCCCCAGTCTAGGCCCCCCAGACTCTCCTTCCAGCTGAACTCCCTGGGAACAAATCAGTTGGGCTAATCACTGAACTCCCATTTCTGGAACTGAGGTACAACTTCTCACCTAGTACCTGAATGACTGGTCGGGTGTGTCCAGGATCCCAGGCCCTGCTCTCTCTGATTGCTGAGGGGGCTGGGGCCCCTTGTGTGGGTTGCTACAGCACAGGGGAGGAGAGCAGGACTGGGTTTCTATAGCCTCCAGTTCTGGAAAGAGGAGCAAGGAAAGTATGTTTAGAGCTGCCTCTTGCGTCCCACTGAAATTAACAACTCCTGCAGGCCCAGGTCAGAGCCAAGAACTGTTCACTAGAAGGTTGAAGGTCTACTGGGGCAAGACTTTGATGACCACTGGGACAGTGTGCCTGTGACATCATCCTGCTCAGATCTTTCCCATTTTTCTTCCCCTTCCCTTTAGGAGCCTGATCCTCTCACATCCTCACTTGGCTGAGCCGCAGTAGTTCTTCAGTGGCAAGCTTTATGTCCTGACCCAGCTAAAGCTGCCAGTTGAAGAACTGTTGCCCTCTGCCCCTGACTTCAAGGAGGAGGAGGAAGAGGAAGAGAAGGAGCTGCTCTCCCCATCATCTGGAAGGTGACAGAAATTGGGCTGGGAAGATCTAAACAGCAGGGGTGATGATACCTTTTGGGAAAGGGAACCTTGCTCAGTTGGAGAGCCTTCACCAAGATTAGCTCAGCAAGAGAGCAGTTTTAGATTAGAGACACTGGCTGAACTGGGGAATAGAAGGCTTGAACTACCCAAGGTTATTTGGTCTTCCATGTGACAGTGGGAAGTAGTGGAGAGAAGAAAACTCTATCTACCTCTTTAATCAGATTTCCTTCTTGATCCTCCTTCCTTATCTCCCATTCTTCCCTACTGGCCTTTCCAGGTGAGGTCCAAAAGTAAGTTTACTCTTCAGGGAAAAGGCAATACTGAAACTCTAATCTGAGCAGTCATCCCTCTGCTCTTACCTTTCCCTGTATTTCCTTAGACTGGCCCAGACTCTAGATTCTGGGTACTTACCTATATCTGGGACCCTTAGACCTCCTGTGTCAGTTTCTCCACCTGTGAGACAGGAAACCACACAGATGAGTATGCATGAGGAAATAAGAAGCACACCTGTGCAAACTCTGAGCCTGGGCTCTTCTCCACCTGGGGGTGAGAACAAAACACCTTTCATATGAGCTGTTGTCCCTTCCCCATCCCTGACACCATAACTCCAGGAGCTGGGGAGGGTGGGGAGTTAGAGGGAGGAGCTGGAGGTAGACCAATGCAAGGGACTAGGAGGAGCTCAGTCTGTACACTACCTTCCCACCATGCAAGGGTGGCCCAAGGTTTCCCTTGCCATCCAAAGCAGGATGGCAGCAGCCCCTGATGGCATTCTTATTTATTTATTTTTGAGATGGGGTCTCACTCTGTCACCCTGGCTAGAGTGCAATGGCATCATCATACCTCACTGTACCCTTGAACTCCTGGGCTTAAGCGATCCTCCTGCCTCAGCCTCCCTAGTAGCTGGGATTATAGGCATGCACCACCATGCCCGGCTAATTTTTCTATTTTTTGTAGAGACAGGGTCTTGCTTTTGCTCAGGCTGGTCTCAAACTCCTGACCTCAAGCAATCCTCCTACCTTGACCTCCCAAAGTGCTAGGATTATAGGCATGAGCCACCGTCCAGCCCCCTGATGGTATTATACCTGCTGCTGCTCTGTTTCTTCCCTCACTTTGCTTTCCAGGATGGTGTGTAAGACTCAGCTCAGGGCTGCAGGAAATTCTCCCCTCCAGGAACCAAGGGAGATGGGTTATGGGATGTGATCCCTTTTTGGGCATCAGGCAGTGCAAACCTGCTACCTCCAGCTCCTGATCCATTCTTATTCTTGCGCTCAGGCTTCGATGTGATTCAGCCTTGGCCCAGTCTCCCTGCCTGAAGGTGGCCAAGTTCAGGGTCTACAGGAAGCTATTTGTTCTATGTGGTGGGCGGAGATGTGCAGGGAGGTCTATCTTATTCTCCATTTATGAGAAACTGAAAGATGTAGAGGAGAGTAGACCACTGAGCCCCACCCCTCTGCAGCCTAAGCTGAGGGGCAGGATATATGTGGGATAGCGGTAGAGGGGGGTGGGTAGACTGAGTCAACTCATAGGCTGCAAAGATCACTGTGTCCCTGGACATTGCTTCCGTCGTTTCTTCCCCTCTTTGTTTCACTGGCCAGTATCCCCCTCCATCCCTGGGAATGTGGCTCTGCCATCTTCACCCATCATGGAGCAGAGGTGAGGAAGGGCAGCCTGGGAACAGAGACCAGTGAAGGACCAGGCCTGGACAGCACAGGGCCTTATCTGGACGACCAGCAAAGGGGCCCATGAAGGCCAGGAGCACCCCCAAGAGGAGGGGGAACAGCCAGCTTCTGTCAACAACAAGCTTCCAGCCATCTCCTACTTCACTCACCATTTCTCTCCAGTCTTTCTGCCTCCCTCAGAGATGTGGGACCGTAGGAAAGCATCCTGTGGCTTCACCCTCCTACTTCCACCTTTTCCCCAGCCGGTAAATTTTATATAAGCAGCCTCAAGGAGCAAGAACCAGCTGTGAAAGGACATACACAGGAATTCATAACAGAAATTCAAGTGGATAAAACCATGAAAGAAATGCATGCGTTATTAGTAATTAAAGAAAGACAAATATATAATAGCTGAAAGCATTTTTCCTTTAGCAAACTATAGCAGAAAAAAATAAGGCTCAACATTGGCAAAAGAGTACTGAAATAACACTCTCATATATTGCATGTGGCAGTGTAAATTGGTACAGCCTTTTGGATGGCAGTTCGGTAATATGTATCATACACCCTAAAAGCTTCCATGTCCTTTGACCTAGTAATTTTATGTCTGGGAATTTATCCTAAGAAAATAATTAAGGATTTAGTTATAAGATGTTCATCCCAGCATTGCAATAGAGAAAAATGAGAAGCAACTGTTTGATTGGGAATTCATTCCTTTTCTGCTATAATGAAAATTTGCAATAGAGCGTTGCTTAAGTAAATTATTGTATATCTATCCAGATGGTGGAGTACTGCACAGCCATTAAAAGTCATGTAGAAGAACATTTGACTAGAAAAAAAAAATGCTCTTTAAATATTAAAAAGGTTATAAAAAGTGTATATTATGTGATCTCGATTGTATTTTTAAAAATATGAGTATATACTTGTATGCACAGAACAGATAAAAAAAATTGAAGACATACTCACAAATGTTTAATAGTGGTTATCTTTGGATGGTGTCATTTCCCTCTTGTTTTCCTATAATTTTCAAATTTTCTGCATTGATTGTGTATTGTTTTCATATAATAAAAATTTAAATGATCGGTGTAATTTTCTTAAACCTTTGAAGAAGTGGGTGTAGAAGAACGAAGGGAAGCCCCCAGCCCCTTAGTGAGAATGTGTGGTGGGCATCTGTTGGTTTATGAATGTCATTCCTTAGGAGTAGCTGGAATCCACCCTCTCAGTGCACAGGAAACAGCGCTCTGAATTGCTGGCTGGGAGCCAGCTAAAAAGGTGTGGAATGGAGTAAGATGAAAGGAAAACAGTAAAAACCTGTCACTTTCTTCAGGGGATGAGGGGTTGGGGGAGAATTTTCCTTTAGAGGCTGACAAGTTCTAGAAGCCTCACAGTCCTACTTAAAGCACATGAGTCTTTGTTTTTCTCTTCTGATCTGCCCCAACGTTGAAGAGACCCTGTGTTACCTTATGCTGCCCTCATGGAAGAGATATTTTCCTGCTCACCTAACAGGTCCCAAGCCCTAGGGGAGGGGATGCTTTTCCAGACCATAGCGGTGAGTGATTCCCTTTTGCCTCCCCTTCCCAACAAGGCTCCTCTGTAGGACCAAAAAAAGTTGGATGTGGGGGTTCTCAGTGGGTCACTTCTCCAAAAGGGGGGCTGCTGTTCCATTTGAGAGGTACTATGTAAGGGGTCAGGACTCCCGGAGTTAAAGGCTTGCTGCCACGTGTTGAAGGCCTGGAAACCTCGGGAGGCAGAAGAGGTGGCTCCAAGAAAGCGAGGCGCCTCCTCCCCCAAAAGTGACACTGGGAGGGAGGGGCAGGGCGGTGGCTACGTTTAAGCAAGTGGGAGTGGGTTGTGCTTGCCTTTACCTTCAGGGCTGTGAGGATGGGTGGGAGGGACGAATAGTAGGTGAGAGGTGCGAGAGTAGGGAAGAGGAGGTGAAAGTTAGTGGGGTGGGGCCTTGGGGGTGTCAGGTTAGATTAGACTAGCGACCCACATGTGGAACTGCGAGGGGTTCAGGACACACGGAGTTGGGGGAAGACCAATGTTAATAGCATCCCGGAAGTCCCCCTGAGCGCCATTGCACAGCTTGGTGCCCAAGAGCCCCCAATCAGCTCTCCCCCGCCGGGGCCGGACGCGATCGGTTGCCGTGGCTCCAGGGGCGGTGGCCCCAGGGCTGCTCCAATCGCCGCCCAGCCGAGGAATGGGGCGTGGACAAGCCGGGGAAAAGTTCCCGCAGATTCCGAAGGCGGGGCGAGTGCAGGAACCCAGGCACCCAGCCCTGCCGGGAAGCCAGTTCGCTGTCCCCGCAGGGGCTTCGGATGCGTCCCGGCCGAGAGCGCAGGGGCCCACAGGCACCGATCGGGACTTAGCCGGCCCGCCAGGCCATGACGCCCTTGGGGCTCCTGATGACTGGCGCCTCCTTCGCCGCGTTCCCGGGGCTGCACTGGGGGCTGCAGCTGCTGCCCACGCCGGGATTTGCTGCTCACGGCCGTTGGAAGTGGCGGAACATGTCTGTCTCCGTGGTGCACAGCCTGCTCGTGGGGGCCGGGGCGCTGCTCGGGCGCAGGGCTCGGGAGTTCGAGGGGCGCGGGGCGGGGGTGGAAGACTGAGGTTAAAGGACTGGCGGCATCTTCAGAACTGATGCCAGACCTTCGGAGGCTGAGACCGGGCTGGGGGCGTGCACGGCAGGGGAATGCATGGGGTATTCAAGAGGCTGTCCATGGCTCCCCCGTCTCCCCCAGGCTGTCGCCGTACCCTCAAATGACCACCGACCCGATTCACGGCCACCCGCCCTGGGCCCTGGTGCTGGTGGCTGCGTCTATGGGTGAGTCTGCAGGGAAGGCTGGTCCAGTGGGGGTGCTTAGAGGAAAAAACTCAAACCTTGTTTTTCTCTACTCTCACACCACAACAATCATCAAGATTTCTGTGGCCAAATGTGGGGGCGTTTTCCTCCACACACCAAGCAGCAGATCCCAGCTGGGTGTCCTTTAATTCGATTCCAACACTATCTGCCTGAAGATAGCCTCAAATCCCACTGGGTGAAGGCTCAGTCTCCAAAACTGCCCCCCTCCTTCAGACACCAGTCACAAGTCTGGGCCTCTGGAACTTCCGAATGACTGGCTTGAAGTTGGGGTTCACACGACTTTCTCTTTAGGTTTGGTTAATTTGCTGGAGTGGTTCACAGAACTCGGGGAAACCCTTAGTTACCTGAACCTCCTCATGCTCAGCTCTCTGGAAGCTCCCTCAACCCAGTCTTCTTGGGTTTCTATGGAGGCTTCATTATGTAGGCATGATTGACAACCATGTAGAAATGGGATTGGACAAAAAGTGCATGATCTAAACCCAGCAAGGCCTGTCTGTTCAGATTCTTCCTGGCTTCTGTGCAGCATTCTGTATTCCATGCTCTGCAGCAGGAGGGTCTTAGGGACCCACAATCAGATTAGAGTCCTGCCTTGGACAGGTGAAAGGAGGGCAGGAAAAGGTCAGAGAGAGATTCTGTTTACTGTAAAAAGGTCTGTGAGAGTTATGAGTCAGGAACCATGGATGAAAAAATATATATACCTATCAATCAATATCACAGGGGACTAACTCCAGTGGTAATTCTAGGTCCCCATCCTCTCCCATAAGGGTTAAATGTCTCCAAAGGCTTTACTGAGGGAAACTAAAGATCTGGGAGAGGGGGACTGGAATCCTCTCTAGGCCGTGCACCTGTTCTGGAGAAGCCTAACTTCCCCGGATCCCCATCCCCACAGGTTATTTTCTGGCAGATTGAGCTGACATGCTGTGGACCCAGACCTTGTGAGATCCCAGACAGGAAGGGAGGCCTACCTTCTCAGTGTCTTCAGCTTTCTGTCCTTCCCGGAGAGTCTCCCACCCCAGCTGTCACTTCATCCTCCCAGTCTTAGGCTGAGTTGGGGGGCAGGGGGTTGACTACCTGCGACAACTGGGAGTCTGAGCACTGCCTGAGGAAATTGGGTCCCTCACAAGTGTCCAGCTGGTCACAGAAATGTGGACTATGGAGCATTTCTGAGAAGGAGCCTTGGTATAGGGTTTGGGGATGAGGCATGAAAGCCCAGGAATGGCGTTTGGGGGGTACTGTGCAGATGCTGCAGTCCTGGGGTGAGGCAGCCCCTTGGCCAAGGCTGCTTCTGTCCTGTGGAAGGGCTGTTTTAAGGCCACTCAGGCCCCCAAGATAAGGGTAAGCATAAAGATCAAGTGTAGGCCTGGCATGGTGGCTCATGCCTATAATCCCAGCACTTTCGCAATCCAAGGCTGGAGGATCATTTGAGGGTAGGAGTTTGAGAGCAGCCCGAGCAAAACAGTGAGACCCCCATCTCTACAAAATATAGAAAAATTAGCTGGGCATGGTGGCACATGCTTATAGGCCCTGCTGCTCTGGCGGCTGAGACAGGAGGATCACTTGAGCCCAGGATTTTGAGGTTGCAGTGACCTATGATAATGCCACTGCACTCTAGCCTGGGCAATAGAGTGAGACCCTGTCTCAATAAAAGAAAAAAAAATCAGGTGTTTGGGAAGTCCCACTAAATGCTTGGGAGCCCCTTTCTTAAGGACTGTATGATTGGGACATGATGGGTGTCAGGTCATGGAGGTCTTTTAACCTCTGACCCTGGCTCCCAGGTAGCAAGCTGCCTCAGCACTGCTGTTCCATCTGGCCACTATGTGGGCATCTCCATGTTGTCTCTGGCCTGGAGCTGAACTCTGCCTGCTTGCACCTGTGGAAGTTGCTGCTGCTTTCTTACCAGGCCCCATCCTTGGTCCTCAGCATGACCAGCTGGGCTCCCCTGGCCACCCTGGCCCTCTTCCACCTGGTCCCACTGGGGTGGATGAGTCTGTGGCTACTCCAGCAGCACTAGCAGGTGCCTCTTGCTCTGGTTGTCCTTGGTGGAATTAGGTTAGTCAATGTGGATGTCATGAGCATCACACTAGGTGTGCACATTCTGGTCATTGATGTCCTGCAGTCTTGGCCCCACCTACCCATCCCTGGACACAAGGAAACCAGGGGGACTAGGACATGTTGGGATGATGATAAGCCTGTTACCACGGATGACTCCACTCTCAGTTTTAGCCTGAAAGTCTAAAGAGAAGCCACGGGCTCCCCTTCTGTCAGCCTTGGGGGAGGTGAGGGCAGGACAAGGAGATGGTAGGTCTTCAATGAACCGTCCCCCTCTGGGGTAGGGCTGGACTGGATCATCAGTCTCTCAGTTCCTCCTTCAGCTAATTCATATCCCTCCCCTTTCCCAGGCTCTAAGAAGAAATGATGGTGGTGGATGAGTGGGAACCTGGGTTACTGTTCTCCGAAATCTGTCATCAGATGACCACTCTTTCCTGCAAACAAACTTAAGAGGTACAGCCAGAGCTATCAATAAAGGGTGGCAGGAGGCATGAAGCTGGAGGAAACTGCCAGTGGAAACAGAGACTCTGCTTTAGTACAGGGACAGATGAGGGGAGGGAAGGTCTTACTAGAATCAGAGAGAGCTGGAATGGAGGGGGCAGGTCAGAGGGAAGAGAGATCTCACCTGTGACCAAATTCTGGCTGTGGGAGGAGGGCACAAGAGAAGCTATCTATAGCCAGTGGAGATGGACTTGATAGTTGCCAAGGGACAGAATCCAGGCCACAGCAATTGCTGCTGATATTTCTGGTTCTCAAAGCCATACTGATTGGGCACAGTGGCTCATGCCTGTAACCCCAGCACTTTGGGAGGCTGAGACAGGAGGATTGCTTGAGCCAGCAGTTTGAGACCAGCCTGTGAAACATAACAAGACACCATTTCTATGAAAAATTTTAAGGAATTAACTGGGCATGATGGCACACGCCTGTAGTCCTAGCTACTCTGGAGGCTGAGGTGAGAGGATTGCTTGAGCCCAGGACTTTAAAGCTGCAATCAGCTATGATCAGGCTACTGCACTCCAGCCTGGGTGACAGAGTGAGGCCCTGTTTCTTAAAAAAAAAAAAAAAAAAAAGCCATACTATTATATTTGTACTTGTCCTACTTTGTCCAGCCTTTTAAATGTTTTTAGTATCTTCTGACCTTTTCAAAGAAAACACAGATTCTTTTTTTTTTGAGACAGAGTCTCCCTCTGTTGCCCGGGCTAGAGTGCCGTAGCGTCAGCCTAGCTCACAGCAATCTCAAATTCCTGGGCTCAAGCGATCCTTCTGCCTCAGCCTCCCGAGTAGCTGGGACTACAGGCATGAGCCACCATGCCCGGCTAACTTTTTCTATATATTTTAGTTGGCCAATTAATTTCTTTCTATTTTTGGTAGAGACGGGGTCTTGCTCTTGCTCAAGCTGGTCTCGAACTCCTGAGCTCAAACGATCCGCCTGCCTTGGCCTCCCAGAGTGCTAGGATTACAGGCGTGAGCCACCGCGCCTGGCCAAAAATACAGATTCTTAAAGGAATGAGCATAGGGCTAGATCTGTCTTCTTAGGGCAGTGCTGAAATCCGGTGTCATAGAAGGGACTCAAACACCCATTCGGGTGCCCAGTGGAGGGTCTTCCCAGGCCCAGGCTTTCATGGAAGAATGAGGGCAGAGGCAGAGCAGGGGAGAGAAGGCTCCCACTTGGCTGCAGAGGGATGAAGGAATAGCCGTCCCTCTTCTGGGATTCATTTGCAAGCTCTCCTCCCTGCTGCTTCTGCTGTGGTTTTCCTATTGCACAAGACCCCTCTGTTCTCGGTCAAAACATCCAGGTTATGGAAATGTAGAGCAGATAAAGATTGCTATTCTCCTAAACAATGGACAGAAAGAGATAACCCTTAATCATCCCCAGAAAAAAAGATACACGAGAGACAGGAAGACATTTTTTTTTAAAAATCTTGCTAATTTATCTGAGGCAGAGAAAGACACAAAGGATGACAGAGACAGACATACATAGATTGGGGGACAGATAGGAAGAGAGAAGGATTCACTGCATAGAGGGGACAGAGGCAAAGAGAAATTGAGGGCAAGTGAGAGAAAACCCTTGGCAAAAATATTGAGGAAGAAAGACAGTCATAGATGCTAAGAAGCACGAAAATCATAGAATTGGTAAAATGATCGTAAACAAAGAAGGCAAGAAAAGTAGAAATAAAGGCTGTCAGGAAGAGACCCCAAGGGTGGAAGGCATGGATAGTCTAGACAGGGAAATAGCGAGAGTGAGTGACAAGGACCAACAACCAGACTCAGGAGAGACGAAGGAAATAGTGGCAGATAGAGAGATTAGCAGAGCGGGAGAGGTGAGGGGAGGAAGTAGAAGCGAGGGGGGTAGTCAGGGGAGCCGGGGCAAAGGAGCAGGAGGCGGAGGAGGCAAGCGAAGGGAAGAGTCACCCACACAGCAGCAGGAAATGTGTGGAGTTAGAGACAGGCAGAAAGACAAAGGACAAACAGCTACAGTGCAACACACAAAGACAGACGCTGACAGTAACCGATAGGCAGAGACTGGTAGGAAGATGAGGACAAGTCAGAATCAGGGATGTCATTTGAGACAGAAGAATAGGCAGAGGGACTGACAGGAGAATCACAGAGAGCAAAAATGTTGGGGAGGGTAGAACAATTAAATAAATATCCAAGGAAAGGAACAAAGAAAAGGAGAGAACACAGAGATGAAGAGAGAGAGAAAAAGAAATAACAGAGACGTGAGAAAAAAATGAGAAGGAGGGATTGTGCGAGCTCTCCATCCCAGGGGCATAAAAACAGAGGGGAAAGGGGGAATATAACAAATGGAGACAGCAGGAAGCTGTGACAGCTGGAAGGAGATGAACACAGGTAGGAAGTAAGAGCAGAGGGTTTCAATGTAATAAGACCGAAACCAAGGAGGCAAAGGTATGGATGTTGAGTTGGAGAAAACAAAGTGGGATTTTGTCAGTTTGTCCTTCATAGAAGTTGTATCTTCAAAACTCAGTATAGGCCGGGCGAGGTGGCGCATACCTGTAACCCTAGCACTCTGGGAGGCTGAGGTAGACGGATCCTTTGAGGTCAGGAGTTCGAGACCAGCCCGAGCAAGAGTGAGACCCCGTCTCTACTAAAACCAGAAAGAAATTAGCCACACAACTAAAAATATATAGAAAAATTAGCCAGGCATGGTGGCGCATGCCTGTAGTCCCAGCTACTCAGGAGGCTGAGGCAAGAGGATCGTTTGAGCCCAGGAGTTTGAGGTTGCTGTGAGGTAGGCTGACGCCACAGCACTCTAGCCCGGGCAACAGAGTGAGACTCTGTCTCAAAAAAAAAAAAGAAATGAAAGAAAAAACCTCAATATGCTGTCTTAGCCAAATGTCTTGATGAACAAAAATATTGTCTGTCTTGAGTTTTCAAGACAAACCCTCAAGTGACAAACCCTCACATGTGACAAACCCATGTGAGGAATCTATTCCTTAAGTATGTGTTGAGGTCAGAATTAATTCATTGCAAGTCATATACCTTTTCTTTTGCCACTGTCATAAATTCACGGTTTGAGTGAGTACTCTTCTTGGTAATACTTGATTGTATCCGTGAGGAATGCCCAAGAACTTAACCATTAGGGAAATGTGGCTGTTTCTGTGGGTCAACTAGTAAAAGCCATACCGGAAGGGTGAGATTAGCCACCCTCAGACCTTACCATGGCCCAGGGAAATGTTGCTGCAGATTTACCCTGTGCCGACCGAGCTGATGAATTCTTTGTCTTCTAGCACAGGGGAGCGGCTTTCCTGGATGCGGTATACACTGATACTTTATGGTCTTGGAACACTATCCTGTTTATAAGTTCATAAATTGCTATGCAGATAATTGCATCAGTCTCTTGTGAGTGTGCTTACTTTGAGTCACTTTTCTTGGCTCCAGTGGTGTCCTGATTTACAATGCCATGCTGGATTCTGTACGCTTTGCCTTGGACAAAATTTCCTCTTATCACTGACTCCTTTTGCCCTACAAAGCCCTGGATAGTCTCACATCCTCTAATATCAAAAAGCAAATCCAGTGTATTCAGTAGGAAGGAGTTAGAGCAAGAGAGTGGATTCAAACAGTTTAGAATGATTTTCAATGCCAAGAGTTGAACCAAAAGAATCCTTTAGCCAAATTAATCCCGAGTTAACAAGAAAATTAAACAGAAAGCTTCCATAACTAAATTGTCAAAACTTTATCACATATAAGATCTGGATTTCACTGGGCTAAACGTTAGGAGTCCTCATTCTGGAAGAAACTATGTAAGAGAAGTTTCTCTTCAAAGAGGAGTTCCTCACTCCTACACTGCTGGTGGGCCTGCAAACTAGTGCAACCCCTGTGGAAAGCAATATGGAGATACCTGAAAGCGATACAAGTAGATCTACCGTTTGATCCAGCAATCCCACTACTGGGCATCTACCCAAAAGAACAAAAGACACTCTATAAAAAAGACACCTGCATTCTAATGTTTATAGCAGCACAATTCACAATTGCAAAGTTGTGGAAACAACCCAAGTGCCCATCAATACATGGGTGGATTAATAAAATGTGGTATATGTATACCGTGGAGTACTATTCAGCTATAAGAAGCAATGGTGATATAGCACCTCTTGTATTTTCCTGGATGGAGCTGAAACCCATTCTACTAAGTGAAGTATCCCAAGAATGGATAGACAGGTACCACATGTACTCACCAGCAAATTGGTATTAGCTGATCGACACCTAAGTGGACGCATAGGAACAACATTTATCGGCTGTTGGGCAGACAGGAGGGGGGAGGAGGGGATGGGTATATACATACATAATGAGTGCGATGTGCACTGTCTGGGGGATGGTCAGGCTTGAGGCTCTGACTGGAGGGGAGAGGAGGGCAAGGGCAATGTACATAACCTTAACATTTGTACCCCCATAATATGCTGAAATTAAAAAATAATAATAATAATTAAAAAAAAAAAAAGAAAGCCAGTCCTAGGACAACTTTTTAAGCCAGGATGAAAATTACATTTCTTGCCATTTATTTTACTGTTTTTCAAGTTTCTCTCCTTTTCCAAGGTTGAGTCTAACTTAAGTTAAATTTGACCGCATTCTCCGGAGTGTGAGTGATGATAGAACTAACAGCAAGGTGTAACAAGAATAACATCTTGTTAACTGTTCAGTAAATGCTAAGCAGTCTAGTAATACTTTGCTTGAATTATTTCATTTGCTCCTCATTCAAGTTCTGCGAGGTAGGTGCTGTTATTGCTTTTACTTACAGATGAGGAAATTGGATCTGGGATTATATTTCACTAAAAAGTGGCAGAGTACAGATCTACCTGCATTCTAAGTTTGTACCCATAGCACTTACACAATACCAACTTTTGTCATTTGACTTACACAGGTGTGGAAAGAGTTGAGAACGATATAGTCTCTGGGTGGCCCTTTGTACTCTGTAACTTGGTAGATGGGGTATGGTGATTTCCACTCACTATCCAAAGACCACCATGGACACAGCTGTATAAGATAGAAAAATCCCAAATGTAGAAATAGGCAAAAAAAGTTTTCTCAGTGTCATGATAGAACATTATTAAGCTATTCAAAGTACCTAGGGACATGATTCTTTGTTCAACTTATCATTTATTATTGATTAGGATATTTCATCACTCTGTAAGTATAAATATTAACTTTTATAAAACTAATGTTGATGTAAATTATTCTTGTCCAAAGCAAGAAAAGATAATCCTAGAGGTTATAGTTTTATTGCCCTGTAGGACATTAACCAGTTTTGTATCTGATTTAGCAATCCTATTCTAGCATTTTTTTCAGAGCCTGTAGATAACTAACTCATCTCTCAAATCATCTTTGAACTTCACTTTATAATTCTTTTGGTTCTATTATTAATGAGTTACATACATCTTTGATATGCACTCTTTTAGTATTTGTATAAGAGGTATGTTTACCTTTTGGAAAATTATACTCTGGTAGCTTTAAGCTTGTTGAGAGCAGAAAGACAGATTCTTTTGTCTATGTTGCCAAGTGACTAGTATCTTGCTTTCTCTCTCTAAAAACATATTAAGTGGTTCACTTTCATTGGCTATGTCCTCCCCTGCCCGAACATGCTGGAGCTAGCAGAAGGCTGCCGCTCCTACCTGAAACATGTGGAAGCATTTTGAAAGGCCTGGTGTCTCCCCTGTTCCCAGAGGTTTCCGCTACAAACAGAGGAAAGCCAGTATCTCAGTGATGCGATCCTTTCGTTCTTCCAAGTCCCAGGCATGCTGCACTGTATCATGTTAATGAGACACCCAAGGCCCCCTCTCTAAATGCAGGGTACCCTCTGTGGATGCCAACAGTGACTCTTTCACAGGCAGCTCAACAACTGGGACAGAGGCTCAGCAACCTTGAATTCTTCCTCCTGACCAAAGGAGCTCTGCACACACTATACCTAACCACTTCAGAACTCAATGGTCCTGCTTCAAAATATTGGTGCCAGGAGGAAATAAGAGTTGTTAACTGCAGCAATGAATGGGTGATGCCACCTGGTTACTAATGTACAATGGGGCCTATTATATTCACCCAGGATGCAGTGTTGTGAGTCTGATTAACTGTAATGAGCAATGCTGTGCGTGCTTCCACAAGGAAAAGAGAATAGGAGCCTAAAGTTATTTCTGCCACAGCTATCTCTACATCTGTCTGTGGAATTAATTCGGGATCAGTCTTGTGTTAAAGATGTAGCTTAATGTTGGTAAAATGAGAAGGATTCTAAATCCGAAAACTCTAGGCTGAATTGCCAACAGATCTTAGTGAAATGATTTGGCATGATATATAAAAAACATCCAGTGTAGAAAGCAACTCCTTACTAAAACAAGAAGGTGCTATGAAGCTTTTGTATAAAAAATTGATTTGGGCTCTTTTAAGTACCCTGGAACTGTGGAGTGATTTATTGCATTTATTTCCCAGATGTTGTGTATCTTTGCCATGTTCCTGACTTGGTGTGGTGTGCACAACTATGACAATAATATGTTGTCTAAAGTTTTTATTTTATTATCTGTGATTTCTGTGGATTCCGTTTCAATTTCGTCACTTTACTACTTATTTTTCTTTGTATTATTGTAGTTTTCATTGCACAAATATCACATGATACCTTCTCAATATAAATGATCCAAGAGATAGCTATTGATGGTAAATACAATATCTAAGTCTTTATTTTTCCTCTCTCTGCCTTCCAACCCAACACACTGCTGTTTTCTCCAGCAGGAACCACTGACAGTAGTGAAAACAGCTTAATGTGTGTCTTCCTAGTTTCTTCTCTGAGCAATTAACACACATTTGTGCAGATGTTTCTTCCTCCTTCCTTTCTACCTTCCTTTCTTCTTTTCTTCCTTTTAAAAAAATAGGAATAGATTTAAATATGTTGCTTTCGCAGTTTTTTTTCAGAGAATGCTAAGTCACTATGTTTGAAATTGTTTTGTGTCAGTCCATATCAATTTAGTAAGAATGAACCTATTTCATTTTTGTTAAAGATTGAATGCTGTTTTAGCATATGGATTTTCCCCAACTTGTTTCACCAGAAGCCTATTCACTGACATGAATGTAGATTCTGAGTTTCCACTTTTGCAAATGACGCTGCCATAAACATACTTTTGCATATGTTAACTATTTCTTAATGGTTATTTTCCTAAAAGTGAAATTCTTGGGTCAAATAGTATGCTTCAAAAAACTTTTTTAAAGAGTCTGCCATATTGCCCTCAAAAAGACTTTATCGAGTTATAACACCACCGATAATGTTTGAAAATAAAAGTTTTCCTCACCTTTACTAAAACTATATATGATCACTCTTTTTAAAAGAGTTATGCTGGCCAGGTGGGGTGGCTCAGGCCTGTAATCCTAGCACTTTGGGGGGCTGAGGTGGGAAGATTGCTTGAGGCCAGGAGTTTGAGACCAGCCTGAGCACCAGCAAGAACCATCTGTACAAAAAAATAGAAAAAATCAGCTGGGGGTGGTGGCAAGCACCTCTAGTCCCAGCTACTTGGGATGCTTAGGCAGGGGCATCACTTAAGCTCAGGAGTCTGAGGCCGCAGTGAGCTATGACGATGCCACTGCACTTTTGCCTGTGTAACAAAGCAACAACCTGTCTCAAAATAAATAAATAAATAAAAATAAAAGAGTGATGCCAATTTGATGAGTGGAAAAAACAAAACAAAACACTGCAGGTTAGTGAACTGGTTTGGGACCCAGTCTAACTTAGTACAAACCCAAGTTACACCACAATTAGCTGTGTATCTGTGGGCAAATTATTTTAGATCCTCAGGCAACCCTTTCCTTTCTTTGCAGTGGGAAAAATGCCTACTACAAAGCTCAGTTACAAGGCTGCCATAATGGCACAGATAAACCCTAAAACAGTGCCTGGCCAGTAGAAGCACTCAATAAACGTTAGGTATGACTAGTAGTGGTATTTTATTAATTTTAGTAGAGCTGTATACATTTTTATGTATTTATCGGCCACTTGAAAATCTTGCTTGAATTACTTTTTAACATAATTTGCACTCTGTTGAGTTCTTTAACTTTCTAAAATAATTTAAAAGTATTTTATGCACACATATGTATGATATTAAGTTTTTGTCTTATTTGTGTGTTGAAAATGTTTTTCCAAGACATTCATGTGTCCTTTAATGTTGTGCCTACTGCTTTTTAAAGTTACAGAAGTTTAAAATTCTTCTTTCGTTCATCTGCCTTTTCCACTATGACTTATCCTTCAGAAACCTACTCGAGAAAACTTGCACAAACAAGATTTTTGAAACAAAACCACCACAACAATCATAGGTTCATTTATTTATTTATTAAATATTTAGCTCCTCAGTCCTCTTGAAATTCTAAAATTTATGGGTTTCCTATGGTGTGATATAGATCTATGCAGTTTTGTTTTCTAAGAAACAAAACTGCATCTTTTCTGTACTTACTTGAAATTATATCCCTATACTATCAGAAAATAAATGTCTATGAGTTCACAGATCTGTTTCTTAATTCTCAGATTCTGTTCCATGTATTTCCATTTTGTATCAATAGTTCAATTGTTTTTATTATAATAGTTTTTCTTTAATATGATAGTAAACTGATAGAGCAAATGCCTCCTAATTTTTTGTTTTTCAAAACTTACATGTTATTCTTGGGCATTTTTTTCCAAATGTACTTTATGGTGTGCGTATGTGAGAGAGAGAGAGAGAGAAAGATTAGGATTCATTTTTTTCATTATATATTCTAGTTTATACTATATGCTAACATATAACTATTGATTTTACATGTGATAATGTATCTGTCACCTTGCAGAACTTTAATAGTTTTTCTTATTCTAATAATTTCTCTGTAGAATCCTTGGATGTTTTTAGAGGTGGGCAATCATACTGTAAGAAATTATAACAATTGTATAGATTCCTTTGTGACATTTATATTATTTACATATTTACTTTGACATTTTCATTGGCTAGGCCTGCAGTAGAATGTTGAAAGTGATCTTTTGTTTTTTCTTGCTCCTAACTCTAATATTATAGAAATGCTGTTGAGTCATCTTGTATAGAATTGCTGTGGGTTTCTGTTAAAAGCCTTCATAAAACTGAAGACTTCCTTCTATTTCCACCTGGCCAAAAGTGTATTTGTTTACTCAGACATGGTCATTAAATTTTATCAAATGCTTTCCAGCCTTCATTAAGATAATTATATTGGGTTTCTCTTTTAATCTATTTTCATACCTAGTTATATTAATGGCTTTCCTGATGTTAAACCATTTTTGGTATTTTTGAGTTAAATGTGTCTTCTCATGATATAGTATTCTTTTAATTCATATCTGGATTTCATTTGCTCATGTTTTATTTAGGAATCTTAGAAAAATGAAATTGCCCCTTTGATTTCTTCTTTGTAGTTTTTGTTTAGTTTTGTCATCAGAGTCAGACTGCCCTCATAAAAATTTTTTATTCTCTTAAATAGACGGAATTTTTCCTATAAAATCATCTAGGTGGGTATGGTGTAGTTTTCTTATTTGTTCTGTTTTTGTGTTTGTTAGAGGCTAGTCTTTTTTTTTTTCTTTTATCTTTTACTCTCTGGACACTAATGGGGTACCAGTGATTCAGTTCAATTCTGACCCTACCTGGAGCTATCATAGACCCCGCAGGTTAAGGGCTCAATCCGGTAGACCTCCCCCACTTTACATGCCAAAGACAAGAAAGACAAGTCCAAATTTCCACCCATACTTCTCACCAACCTGGCTATAAATTGGGGATTCCCACGACTCCTTTCTCAGGTTCAATGATTTGTTAGAATGGCCCACAGACATCAGGAAATCACTTTACTTATTATTACCAGCTTATTATAAAGGATACTACGCAGGAACAATCAAATGGACCAGATACCCAGGGCAAGGTATGGCAGGTGGTGGGTGGGAGCATGGAGCTTCCATGCCCTCTGCGGTGAGTCACCCTCCCAGACCTCTGATGTGTTCACCAACCTGGAAGCTCTCTGAACCTGTTGTTTAGGGGCTTTGATGGAGGTTTCATTACCTGGGTGTTAGTAATTAAATCATTGACCATCAGTGATTAGCTCAGTCTCCAGCCCTTCCCTGCTCCCGGAGTTTGAAAGTGGGGCTGAGGGTTGCAACGCTCTAATCATGCTTTGCTCTTTTTGGCAACCAGCCTCCTTCCTGAAGCTACCTAGGGTTACTCCAAGAGTCCGCCCATTACAGCAAAAGCACACTTTGCACTCTGTCACTCAGGAAATTACAAGGGATTAAAGAGCTCTGTGTTAAGAACTGGGGACAAAGATCAAATATATATTTCTTATTGTATCATACCTAGTATTTGTTTTTCCATCCTTTTTTGTTATCCATTCTGTATTTTTAATTTCAGTGGACCTCTTCTGCTCTACATGGAGCTTAATTTTATTTTTCAGAGAGTTTAAAATGATCTTGTTGGTATGTGATTGCTGACATACTTTGATTTTACTGCAGTTGTTGTTTCTTCCTATCTTGCTTTTGGCTGAATTGATTATATATATATATATATATATATATACACACACACACACACACATACATATATATGTTTTTCATTATATTTTCTCCCTAGTAATTTGGAATTTATATATCTATTTCTGTTTTAGTGGTTACACTTATATTTTTAATGATTTTAACAATTATGTCAAAAGCTATAATATCTATATCTCCCTTTTATATAAGAATAAAACTTTTAGTGTTCTTGTACTTCTCACTACTCTCTCTGGCAGCCTCCACTATTGAGAACATCTGGGATTTTAGTTCCAGATGGTTATTTTACACATTTTTAAAACATCAAGCATCAACAGTTATTTAAACTTAACTATAACTTTTAGTGTTTTATTTGATTACTACTCTTTCTTGTATCTTTTTGCTTGGTTTTGTTTTTTATTTTATTGGATTTCCCTTATGTATTTGTTTTCTGACATATTTCTGGATGGCAAAATTTTCAAGTTTTTGTAGGTTTGAAGTCTTCATTTCATCTTCATACTTGAATGCAAGTTTGACAGGCATGGACTGGGTTTAAAATAACAATATTGGTCCATTTTCTTTTAGCATCCAGTTTTGCTGTTAAAAAATAAAATGTAAATTTAATTTCTATGTCCTTATAAGTAATCTGTTATTTTCTCTTTGGAACTTTCTAGAATTTTTATTTATTATGTATGATGTTCTGACGTTTCACCGTAATATTTAAAGTTGTGAACCTTTTAAAACTCATGTTGGTGTGAGGTAGATCCTTTAAATCTCCCATGTATTTATTCATGCTTTTATTCAGCTCTAAGTAAATTCAGTTGTTTTGATCTTCTTTTCTGTTCATTTCTCTTTTCTAGAACTCTTCTCCATATCTCTTAAATTTTATCTCCTACTTACTATTTTTTTTTTAACTTACGACGTTTCTAGGAGAAAGTCTTAGCTTGATCTTCTAGCTCAGTAAGTTACTCTTTAGTTGCATCCATCATGATATTGTTTTAGTATTTATTTTACTTTGAAGGTCATACTTTTTATTCCAATGTCTAGTTTTTTCTGTTTAAAGATTTATTAGTTTCTAGAATTACTCTAAGTACATTAAAGTAGCTTAAAATCTTCATCTTTGCTCGAAGTGCTTTTTGTTTTTTAAGTGTGTTGTTTTCCTCCAAATGGTGAATGAGTCTGATTTTCTGTGTTTCCCCTTTTTTTTGTTGAAGTTTCTTCTCCTCTTCTTCCTGGTGCTACGTTTTCCTGACTGCATTCTGTTACATAACATGAGCCTGGAGGAAGGCTCATATCGTGCTGTTGAGTGTGGTCTGCCAACATGGGCAGTGTGGGGGAGGGTTGACTTTAGGATATCTCCCCCTGTGGGAGGACCCATCCCCTAGGTCACAATTTCTGAGTGCCTGTTTGGCCCAGTGCACACAGAAACTACTCTTCAGCGCTACCATGGGGCTATGGGACTACCACGGGACTCTGCTGGCTTAGCCAAGTGGTGGAGGGGCTGGTAGCTGCAGAGACTCCCAGCACATATATCAAATTACCCTCTCTGTACCTTTTCCCTAGTAACTATGTGCTCAGCACTTCTGGGTTTTCTCATTCTACAAGCCATCTCTTGCATGCATTTTCTACTCCCGTTTTATCTGGTGTCCTTTTTTCTCTACACAACTCTGATACTATCCACTTTCTATTGTTTAGAGAATAATCAAAATTTTTGGTCCCCTGGTACAGCTTTTACTTGTTTTCTTATCTTGGCAGTGAAGGGGAGGGGAGGAGCCACTTGGCTGAAGTGTGATAAATCTCTGAAGGAAGCCTATATACCAGGCGCTAATTGTCTCCCATGGGATTTCTCTATGAAGAGACCCATGATTTCCCAAGTGCACATGATGTTGAGACTTTTATACTGTGGACCCCAATGCCTCTGATTCCCCAGGAAGACCCAAAGAGGGGGTGTCCAGAGAGAAGGTGGAGGAAGTGACTTCTGCCCTCCATCTTATCATAGCTTCTATAGACATGATGATCCTGGCTCCTGTCTACAGCAGGTAGAAAAAGCACAGCCTCCATTCTTCTGTGTATAATGACAAGACCTGGCTTGGCTGTTAGCTAATGTATGACAATATGGGCCCTGATCATTTAGCAACATTATAAGTTAACAGTAGATAAATGTTGGTTTACTGTCAGAGAAATAGGATGGCATATAAAGTAGATAGGTGTGCTAAATACCTGAACAATCATTAGGCTTAGATGAAAAGAAATGAAGTCATGAGTACGTATAAATGAACCAAAATAGAAAGCATTACAACACAATTTTGGGTGTTAATAACCAAAAGCGTTTAGGACTATGTAGTCTCCCAAGGGTTTTCACATAAAGCATTGCTCTTGCTTCTAGAAGAACCATATGAGTTAGGTTCTATTATTATCTTCATTTTACAGCTGAAGAAACTCTGACAATTTTAGTAACTGCTCAAGGTCACACAGTTAGTAAGCGGTGGAACTGGGCCATAAACCCATATTTCTCTAATCATATGTTCTTTCATTTTTGCAAGTATTTCTTGCATATGATGTCCCGGCACTCACACACAGGAGTGTGGGGGCTCTTATTATAGGATGCTGGATTCTGAGATCACAATTGTGAGTTTGATTGACTAGGACCCTCCAGATCTTGAGAAAACTTTTTTTCAAGGGAAAGATAAATAGCGTGAGACTGTTAACTCACTCAATATGGGAATTTGGACTTTATAATGCATGTATAGTCTTCTTTCAGAAGAGGGGAATCCTAGCAAAATAAAATCCTTGGAGGTAAGGGGACCAAGGACAAAAGATGGTCACACAATGCCCCACCTATTTCTTCACTATATTTCATCTTTTATTTTGCCTGGTCAGAAATATAGTAAATGGAGAAAGCAAAACTTATACTCATTTAGGATTCTTTTATGCAACAACCTACATTTTTGTTATTTCGTTTCTTTATTTTTTTTCTATTGGAAGTGACAGTGTAAATAATGGACTACCTTGTTGTTGTTCTTGTTGCAGTAGATATGTTAGCATATTTTTAAAAATGTAATAAATGAATAATTTATTCTAAAACTCATCTACTACTCGAATATCAGCCATGTATTTTATGACTATTTTGCATATATGTTTTTATGTGGTTACACACAAGAGTGTATGTTTGTGAATGTGCACATGAATTTCGGAAAATATTTATAGCTGTTAATTAGAATTAGAAAAAATAAAAACTATACAGGCTCAGTGCTTTGTTTTCAACTGTGAGCAGCTGAAATTAGCTCCCTGTTACACCTTGTCAGAACAAAACTGTGCAATATGCATAATGTGCTCTCTTCCCCCCTGGAGAGGTGGGGCTAGAGTGGAAGTGGTTAATCCTCTTCATGGGGGATGAATTGGAAATTGAGCTTTGCAAATGAAGTCAGAGATAATTTCCTATCTTCATTATTTATGGAAATCAGTTTCTTTATTTGAATTATGCACTGCTTGTATCGTCCACATAAAATGCCTTTCCTTTTATTTAAACTGCAAATAATTGCCAGTAGAATTATTCATTGGAAATTGGAATCCACTTTTTTTGATCTCTAGAAAGCCAATTACTAATAAATGAAGATGTTATTTATTTGTTACAATCCACAAATGGAAACTGAAAAAAGACTCTCTATTCCTCACTTACCTCCTCTGACATTACTTAAGTAAATTTACCTCGGAATGTGAAAGAGCAACATATAGATGAGAACAACTTCCTTTTTTTCTTTTTTCCTTTCAACAGATGAAATGCCTACTCATTTCGACAAAGGAGTGCCTACTATGGGAAAAGCACTTTGAGGTGAAGTGAGCGGGAAATGTTAGACTAGACATGAATTTTCCTGTTCAGGACATAATAAACATTCATAAAATCCTTGACATTTGCAAGGGATATACCCTGAGACCTTCATCAATCCTCATATTCATGAATCTTACTATAGCATTTAATTTGCTACATAAAATGCAGTAAAATATAACTGAAAAATATAAGTACCCCTTTGGACTCTTAATGATTCTATAAATATAGAACTCAAGTAATTTATAAAGCTAGTAAAATAAATCTTGCTGTTAACATAAACTCTGTACTATGCTGTCTCTCACTTGAACAGGTTTTGCACTATCCGGAGCACTTGCTAAAATAGCTTCATTAATTGCTTTTTCCAGTTTCCATACAGAATGTGGAGTGGGTCTTCCATGTCTGATCCACTGCAAAATCTAAATCTTTGCTCTTAAATTTTATTTAAAATAAAATCTATTTCCTGGCCAAAACTATCAGTGGGTTGGATCTCCCCATTTCCCCTTCATGTTCATCACCAACATAGAGGCCAATTTTCTTATTAGAAACTTTTTTCTTCTCCCACTGGTAGAACCAGAGTCCTACTACCTTTGTAGTGTATGTACGGAGCTAAGCAGGTAAACTTAGAGATGGATGCCCAGGGCCTTCCCAGCTGCTCTCACGAGCTACAGGAGTCACTTCTGAACCCCAGCCTAGGAGTATGGGTTCAAATTTAGGTCTCAGAACAAGTAAAATACAACATCCATGATGAAATCTGAAGTCTGTAAATAGTCAAAGTCCTAACTTCTATAACTACAAATGAAAGAAGTCATATATATATATATATATACACACACACACATATACATATATATATATGTTCAATACAGGGCAGAAAGTAGTAAATCAAACCACTTCAGTTGGAAGCTGCAGGGGAGATAGAGGAAGACTTCAGGGAGGAGACAGCATTTTTCCTAGACTTTGAGGCTAGGTAAGACGTAGAAATGTGTTGAGGACAAAGACATTTTAAGTAGAGAAAACAGAAGGAGCAAAGGCATGTAGGTGAGGATGTAGGAAGCTTTCATGGGAAACGTGAATAGGGTAATCCCACCTAATTGTAAAGGTAGTTTATCCACAATGTAGAAAATATAGGAGATGCTTTCCTTTTTTGGCAATATGGTAGACTAGGCACATATAGAAACATTCGTAATATATTTAAAAATACTGGAAATATATATTAAAACAAATATTTTTAAATACATAGTGATCTGACAAGAAAGCAGGGCAAAGTTCAAGAAGCACAAAGCAATGCAACAATATTATTCAAAAAGGTAAGCTATACTGGAGCCAGTTTTGCTCTAAGACATCTACTGATCCCTCATTTCCCAGGGCTAGAATTTGAAGGACTGTGTGTGGTCAGCAGATAAAGCCTGAGACCTGGGCAAAGTGGGAGGGGGCATTACAATGGCCATCCTGGAGCCATAGACCCTCAAGGCAAAATCCTCAATAGGGGAAAAGGGGGAAAAGATGCCTTGCAGATGGAGAGAGTGGGAATGCTTGTCTGCATTGAAGATGCCTCTGGTTGGAAGAGAAACAGAGGCTTCTCAGAATCCTTAACCAGAAGACTGCCCTCCCATGAGTTTCAGTGTAATTCACAACTCCCATGTGGCTTTCATAAGTTCTAAAATGACATTTTAAAGTGGACCCAGGTTGATAAGACTCCAAATCCTTGGCAAAAGCAATGCAAATCCTCAATGAAGGAATGCACTTTAAATCTAGGTATCACTAACATTTCCACAAATTTTTAATATGTGTAGCTCACCAAGTACATAAGGAAACAGATCACCATGAACAAAAGTCAGTACTCACAGTGTAGAAAAAGAACTGCAAAAACTGCAGATGGTGTAATTTTTCAAAAGCCAAATATAAAATATGGATGTATAATTATGTATAAAGAAATAAAAATGACTATCGAAATATAATTTAGGAACAAGAGAATGTAAAAATCTACCAGTGATATTTTCAAATAACCAAATAAAACTTCTTAGAAATAAAAAACATAATAATTGAGAATAAAATTCAGTAGATGAATAACAGGTTAGTTTCAGCATAGAAAGAATTAGTGACTGGAAGATAATAAACACCAAGAATTTAAAACAAAGTTTCCCAAACTTCCATAGTTCATGGAACTGTTAGTGCCTTAATAATTTTTTTACAGCACCTCTATAGCAAAAAAAAAAACTAACATTTCTTTTATTAAGTAGTTAGGCTCAAACAACTTCACAGTAATATTTCACACGTTATAGAACAGATAGCTGTGTTTCCCTTAAAATTTAAAATTCGGCTTGGTGCGGTGGCTCATGCCTGTAATCCTAGCACTCTGAGAAGCTGAGGCAGGAAGATCGCTTGAGCCCAGGAGTTTGAGGTTGCTGTATGCTAGGCTGATACCATGGCACTCTACTCAGGGTAACAGAATGAGACTCTGTCTCAAAAATAAACAAACAAAAACAAAACCAAAAATATTCCCACCATGTCCCTGTGAGTTCACTCTTTTCCCAGCATGTCTTGACCTATAATTTAGAAACTATAGATGTGAAATAAAAAATATCAAAGACAAAGAGACTTTAAGGCTGGTCTAACAGACACTTAATTGGGGTTCCAAAAGAAGAAGGGAAAAGGACAAGGCAAGTGAGCTTTCTAAAATTAAGACAAAATTCATAGATTCAGGAAGCACAACAAATTATAAGCAGAATAAATACAATAAAATACATATCTACACACTGTCTACCAAAACTGTAGAACACCAAAACCGGAGAGACCATAAAAGTGAAAGCAGACTAAGAGCTTATTTCTTTTTTTTTATTTCAAAATTATTTATTTATTTCAGGATATTATGAAGGTACAAACATTTTGGTTATATTTTATGTCTTTGCCTCTCCCAAGCAAGGATTAGAGGCATGCCCTTCCCCTCTACAATGCTCACCACGTCCATTAGTTGTGAGCTTATCCCCCCGCCATCCCTCTAATCCCTAGAGAATATTGCTACCATGTGAGCACCATAGTGTTGATCAGTCAGTGCCAATTTGATGGCAAGTACATGTGGAGCCTATTCTTCTGATCTTGTAATACCTCACTGTGGATAATGGGCTCAAGCTCTATCCAAGAAAATATAAGAGGTGCTAGATCACTGTAGTTTCTTCTAATTGAGTAGTATTCCATTGTATACATATACCAAATTTTATTAATCCACTCATGAATTGACAGGCACTTGGGTTGTTTCCACATCCTTGCAATAGTGAATTGTGCTGCCATAAACATTTGGGTGCAGCTGTCTTTATTATAGAATGTCTTTAGAAGAGCTGATTTCTTAACAGTAACAATGAAATGTCTTATCCAGAGAGAATCGTAAATATTTTAGAATATTTTCTGCCAATTTTTTCCTTTGTGTACATATCAAATGAAATACATACTTTTTAAAAAAGTAAGATGCAAAACTGTATGTATCATATGAATTTCAATGTACATTTATGTGCAAAAGTATATGTATTATATGTATATTTATTTTAGATTGAGATCCATACATATAGTTCCACATCTTTTCTCGATTCACACAATGTGATTATTTTGTTTACTTATTTAACAAGTGATTGGCAAATAATGTTTAACTAGTATGCAGTTAAGGATTGTTAAATAAATGACTAACATTTAACTATATCGTAGGCACTGTTCTAACTACTTTATAAATGCTAATTTATTTAATTTTAATAGCAGCTTCATGAAGGAGTTATTCCTATTTTGAAGATGAAGACATTTAGTTTTTGTTAATTTTAAGCATCATAAATGTCCTTTAGACCATGTACTTGTCTGACATTATTTTCCTAACATAAATTTTTAGAAATGAACCAAATGTTTAAAACTAGTGAACTTCCTAACGGTACTGATAAAGCCAAAATGCTGCCCAGTAAGATTTTACATAATTAACATCATGACCATAATCTCAGTAGAACTTTGCCAATACTCAGTGGAACTTTGAAAACTTCAGAGTTTGATAACTTATGATAATATTTTAAGAAAGGTAGAAAATTAATCTCATTTTATTGTGATTAACTTCTTTATTTGCAAATGTGCTTGAATGCTTTTTGCATGTAATATTAGCCAGTTGTATTTCTTCTTGTGTATTTGTGATATTTGCTGAATGTTCTCTTGTTGTTTCACTTTAAATGCATTGATCTGTGTGCCTTCCTAACATATCTGAAGAGCAGTAGTTTTGTATATTTGTGTCATGCATTCCTCTGGTATATTATTTGACTTTCATATATTTTATGGTTTTGTAGAATTTTTGCAATCAAATTAATCTAGTGTGTGTATCTTCTTCCTTTATGTTGTGCTTAGGTTATCCATTCCCATTCCAAGGTTAGCTAGTTATTCACCTATATGGTCTCTAAGTACTTTAAGATCTTATTATTTTACATTTAACTCTTTAACTCAAGATGTTTAAGCAATCTGAAATATTCTTTTCCATATGTACTAATGAGAAGATTTATTTTAATTCTGTTTTCCAAATGTTTCACCCAGCCTGTAATTCCAACTGCTTCACTAAGTCTTTCTTCCTCCTGAAAGCAAAACCCTTACTTGTCTCTGCTGACAAACTTCAATTTCTCTCTTCTTTTTTAAAAGCCTATTGCAGCTTTTAGATCCCACCTTCTCATCCAAACACCTTTTATCAAGGTCACCAATGAGCTCCAAATTATCAAATCCACTAGCCAGTTTTCAGTCTTGATACGATTTGATCTATCAGTGGTATTTGTACAATCATCGTCTCTTCTGGAGACACATTCATCCTACAACCTCCTACCTCACTGGCAATTCCTTCACTGTGTCTTCTGCTTGTTCCTCAAAATTCTTAATCCTGGCAGACACCAGCCTCCTCCCAGGGACAGCTCTCTCTGTGTTCACTCCCACCACAGTTTCAGCCAGACTCACGGCTTTAAGTCAAATCTGCATGTTATGACTTCCAAATTGATAACTGTAGCTTGGATCTCTCCCTGGAACTCCAGTGTATATAAAATGGCTTTCTCAACATTTCTACCTGAATGTCTAAACAGATATGCTAGACGTATCATAGCCCAAACTAAATTCCTGGTCTTCTCTCCCTAATTGCTTTCCGTGAGGTTGTCCCATCTCAGCTCGCAGAAACGGCATCCTTGCAGTGCTCAGACCTGACACTCTGGGGTCACCCTGACCCTTCTCTTTCTCTCATGCCTCACTTTCACACCTTCAGTAAGTCCTGTTGACTCTACCTTCTGCAAAATATTCCCTACCATCTGCACTGCTACTTTGTTCATCATGTCTGGGCTGGATTTTTGCAATAGTTGTCCACTGGTCTTCCGAATTTTATGGTTGTTTCTTTAAGTCTATTTTTAACAAAGAAACAAGGGTGGTCATTTAAAAATGGAAATCAGATCCTGCCACACCTTTGTCCTGTACCTTCTAATGGCTTACCATGTTGCTTGAAATTCTTACAATGCTCTAAAAGACAGTATATAAGCCAATCCCCTATCTAACCCCAATCTTTTGCTGACCCCATTCCTACTACTTCCTGGCCTTGCTTACTGCAACAAGGGTGGCCTGGTCTCCTTCTTCTCTCTTGAACACATCAGGCTTGTTCCCACCTCAGAGGCTTTGCAGCTGCTGTTCTCTCCTGGAAGATTTTCCCACAAGTTCTATGGGTGGGTAACTCCTTCACCTTCTTCAAATCTTTGCTCAAAATTACTTTCTTGGTGAGGCCTTCTTTGCCATCCTATTTAAAATTTCAATCTTCTTACCCTCTTCCATTCGCCTTCCATATCCACTGTGTTACTCTTATCATCCAGCACATCTTTGTATGTGTTAAAAGTCTAACTCTGAGCATATGTCATCTCTTTCACTGATCTTTCTGTCAATTATTGAACTAGTAGTATTTGATTTAATCACTAAGATTTTGTAAAACATATTTCATGTCTGATGAGGCAAGCCTTCTTTATTCGTCTTTTACAAAATTCCTTTATTCTTACTTAGCTTTTTATGCCAGCTTAACTTTAAAAGCACTTCATCATGTTCTAAAAGAAGAAAAATCAAGTTGAGTTTTTTATTGGAATTTCATAATATAGGGATATTCATGTGCAAAGAATTAATATCTTTACATTATTCACTGTTCTTTCTGAGGATGTGCTATGCTTCTCCATTTATTCAAGTCTATTTTCTTTTTCTCATTAGTTTTGTAATTCTACAATTTTTATAGTTCTTACATATTTCTTGTTTCCATTATTCCTATATGTTTTAGTCTATGTTTTTTTTTCCTGTGATGTTCTATTGTTCGTATTTTTTTTCCATTAGATATTTTCAAAGGATTATTTTCAGATAGATGTTTATTTGCAAATTTGTATCTGTCAACAACATTGCCCAACAATCTTATTAGTGTCAGTAGATTTTCAGTTTATTTCTTGGCTTTTTTAAGTAGACATAACGATCAATCTGTCCCCTTTTGTCATGCTATAATGCTTTGGCTAAAATTCTTTCATGGAGTTGAATAAGAGTAGTAGTAGCTGGCTTGTTTCTTCTTTTCTCCTATTTATGCTATTGGTGTAAGATGGATATCTTCATCATGTTAAAAAAGCATCCTTACTTTCCTGTTTACTAGAAGCTTTTCGGAAAAGTGAAGACATGTCGAAAAGTCTCGTGCATTTTGTTTACATCAATTAAACTAATATTTCCTATTGATTTGATTAATAGATTTTCCAATATTCAACCACATAAATGGTTGTGGTGGGTATTTTTCTTTTTTTAAACATACTACTAACTCAATTAATAAATTTAAATGATGATTTCGCGTCTCTATTCCTAAGTATGTCTGCTCTATGGTTTTCATTTTACTGCTATCTTTTGTCAATTGTTGGAATCGGCATTTTTATGAAATAAATTGGGACCCACTTGTTCCATACCTAGGATAGAAATCAGAGTATGAATGTGTGTGTGTGTTGTATGTCTACAGCTGTGGGTGTACATATGTATACACACACAGATACTTTCATGGAGCTCCTAAGAAATTTTACGGAGTTTATTGTTAAAAAGCTACCTGGTTCCAAAGCCTCAAAACCTTTTTGATGATTTATTGATTTTCCCCCATAGTTATTGGTATATTTTAGTGTTGTACTACTTTTAAAAAGAATCTTGATAGTTTTTATTTTTCCGATAAATAGGCTTTTTCTACTGAATTTTCAAATTATAACCATGGAATTGTATATATCATTTTCATACAGTTAAAAAATATTTTCTAAATTTGTTGTTGTGGCCATGTTAGCATTTCTAGTTCTGCTTATTTCTATTTTTTCCATTTTTTATGGAAAAACAAGTTTTCAAGAAACTTGTTTAATTTATGTTAAATTTTTCTTTCTAATAGTAAAGCATTTAAGATTCATACACTATCATTTTGATAACTTTTGTTTTCAGTACTTTTATGTCCCCCAAAACTGGCTTCTGTTTTAGTTTTCCTTTGACCTTCTATTTATTTAGGAGAGTGATTTTTAACTTCCTGCTGATCAAGTTTTTGTTCATTTGTTTAAATTATTTGTCTTATTCTCTCCTTATTGTACCCATGGTCAGAGAATAGGGTCCATGTAATTCCTGCTACTGAGAATTTACTGATGCTTTTTTGTGATATGGTAGAATAAGTTTTATAATATAATGTCCATGGTCACTTGAAAATAAGGTACTTCTGTAGTGAAGAAAAGTTTTTTAATTCAACCTTTTAATTATATTATCAAGTTCTTTATATCCTTATATTCTTTGGAAATCTACCTTTGTCTGAAGGTGTTACAGTCTCCTGAAATAGTAACTTCTGCTAATTTTTGTGTTATACTGCCAACAGTTTGTCTGTTTGCTTTACTTTCTACATTGATTCTTAAATTTTTTTAGTATAAACATTCTTGAAAATTACCTATTCATTGAGAGATGTATCTATTTTCACTGTAATGTTTGGCCTATATTAAGTTCCCCTACACTTCGAATTCTACTTTGACTCATATTAATATTTCTAAACCTGCTTTCTCCTTTTGTTTTCTGGGAAATGTGAAAATTATAGTCTCCAGTATTTACTGATTCTCTGGTTGTTCCTCTTCCTACCACCTGTGAAGTAAGAGACCAGGGAACATCCACATCTAAGAGAGAAAATCACTGTTGGTCTGCTCCCTCGCTGTGTGCTTCTTTCCTGATAATGGCATTTTTAAACGCATTTATGGCAGAACACCTTGACTTCCTTGTGTGGTTTTCAGGTTGGTCTGGGCCGTGTGTCCTGGCGCAGCGCGGAGAGCGTGTGCAGCTTCCTCTTCCCTCTCACGACCATCCAATTGCACCTTCCCTCTTTTATTATGTATGTGTCTTCAACCTTACCAATGTGCAGAAGTTGCTTGCAGATTCTAGTATTGGGAGATAAAATAGATACAACAGGATATCTATGTGTCTACTGTTGGGGAGATGTTAGGTTTTCTTTTTCCTCTTCTCTTCCTTATAGTATCTTAAGGAATAAGCATTTTTGTGGAAAGTTGATGGAGATAACATCAGGAGCTGCCAGTCCCATTTAAAAAGAATCTACTACTGAAATGCTTCCAAAAACATGTGGTATATTCAGTCAGCACTGTAGTTTAAGAACTGTTATCTGGTCCAAGTGTAACAGAGTGCTCAGCTAGGAGATAATTTCAGCAGTCCAAGAAAAGTCCTGTCTCTAGGGTTGGGAATGAGCCAAGGAGTGAGTGGAACAAGATGCACTGGGGAGGCAGAATCTAGACTATTGAAAATAAATGCATTTGCGTGTCTGCGTAAAGGTGTGAACTGGGACTTGGGCGGAGAGAACAAAAGTGTGGAAGGAATCCAAATTAATGCTGAACTTCCTAGCACAAATTAATGAAAATATTTTCCATGTTCCCAGAGGAATAGAGCAGTTTTTGAAAGGAAAATATTTGTAGTTATGCAAGAAAAGGTCTTTATTTTATTTTATAAAGAAACGCATAGGCAAAAAACCAAAATGCAATATTGTGAAAAAATAGATGAATTAAGGATGAAAAATATTAGAAGTAGTTAAATCAAGGAGATGAGTAGATTAGCATTTACTATTCTCTCTACTTTTCTATTATGTCCAAAAAATTTTCATAATAAAAAGCATTAAAAAAATAAAAAAATCACTCAGTTTTGGACATACTGTCTTGAGGTGCTGGTAGAGCCTTACTCCGTGGGATACTACACAGGCAGCAATGGACATGGAGCACTAGACCTCCTCTGATCAAATAGGAAGGGGTCTAGTTGGGTGTCATAAGATAGAAGTTGTAGTTGGAGTTATTGTATGCTACAGTAGAGTTCATAAAGCCACGGTCTAAATATGTAACATTTGGCAATTTGAGTAACAGTGCTTAATTAACAAGGCTGTTGTAAGGATAAAATGATCAAATAAAGGTAAAGTCCTGGAACATGTAACCTGCGTCACAGAGGTGTTCAACAAGTGATGCCATCTTCTACTACTGCAAAAGGGGAGTGGCCCTCCAGCTCCCCAAAGAGACCACAGAATAACTTGTGGGTAATGCAAAGGCAAGTTATCACAGACTGCATATTTTTAGTAGTGTCTCTGAAAAGAAAAGACAAAGGTGGCATACCTATGTGATTTGGAGAGGTCTGGTTTAAGGCAGGTGTTGCCATGCGGAGGTCTGACTGGGACGGGGCCAAAGTTGTGATGTAATAGTTTAGGACAGGTGGACTCAGCTGAGGATTTTGGAGCAAACCTCAAAGAGTAAACAATTTAGTGATTCCAACTGAACAATCTATTCTTCTAAGCAGGGGGTTACTTACCTGGATGAAGCCATATGGAGTAGTCTATTATCAAGATCAATGAATTTTCAAAAAGTTTCCAAAAGAATAAAGTTATTTGCCACTTCACCTTCCAGGTCAAGAATTTCCTGGAGGAGTAAAGTCATATTAGGGTAGAGTATAAAACAGTAAGATCATGTTTTGATGTGGCATTGCCAACAGTTTCAGTTCACAGGGGGGATTATAGTATGGATTGTTTCTGTTTGTTGCATATTGTCACCTCCACGGCAAATGCGTGTATCATTGGTAAAGTTTAATTCAGCTTATTGTTCATTGGCAATACGTATTAAAGACCTCAAAACCATCTTTGACCTAGTAGTTTTACTATTAGCAATCAGACATTCACATTCATCAAAGACATGAACAAAAGATGAACAAAGATATTTATCACAGCACTTTTAGAATAGAAAATATAAGGTAAACAAAGTGATCTTACATGGGCAAACAGAAAATAAATTATGATGTAGCCACAGATGGGACACTGTGTGTAACTAGAACAAATTGTGTTTTCTAGAAATAGTTAATGATGTGGAAAAATTATCTCCAAACTAAGTGAAACCACAATATAAAACTGCATAGAATTGTAATACGTATGACAGAATGGAAATACATGAACATTTTATAAATGATTATCTCAAGGTTATAAGATTACAGATGAATTTTATTTTTTCTTACAAGTTTGTGTATTTTCTGTAAATATTTAACATAAACCTTCTTATCAGAAAATAAACACTATCTTAATAATAATAAAATAATTGAAGGGGTGGTCTAGGTGCCCTCCAAAGAGAAAAGGAGCTTGTCTGTGTTTGTCCATACAACAGATGATGCAACAGAGGACGGAGAGCCAAGGGAAGGTACACTTTTTAGCAAGGGAGAGTTGCTTGGGGTTCACACTGGTTGTGAACAATGGATTGTTACTTATGCTGGTAAGGATCAGTGGATTATAGCATAGGAAACGACTTTTGCCATTAAAAAAACTGAATATCTCTCAGTGTCCTTGCACAACAAATAACACTGAGAATTCCACAAACCACTCAGCAAGTGTGTAAATTCCTCCTTTGTTCATCATTGCTTCTCATCCTTATTAGATCTGTTTGTCCAGAGAATTACAATTTCTTGAGAATTTCTCATCAGGAATTCTTTTCTCCACTTTGGGAATTCCGATGACCCTTTGTTGCCAGGAGGGTGACAGTGTCCGAGAGTTTCAGTGATTTGCCTGCAGATGCATTGTAGGCTGAATTCTCTGGGTAGCTCCCACCTAAGGTGAGAATCTTGGAGTTAGTGCTCACTCTACGTATTTATATTTACGCAGCTACAGCCCACATGGCCAGCAGATGTCCAACCTTAGCTAAAAATCCATCAGAACTACATTTTTCTGCCTAAAATTTCAATTGCCAAAACAAGAGACAGGAATAATAAGGTAGAAAAACTTCAGAATGTGACAATTACAATGATCAAGGAGATGATTGAGTACTAAAGAAGAAGACTAAAATTGTTTAGAATGGAAAGAAAAATTCTGAGAGAAGACGAATGTGATAAGATCATGAAAGGCAAATAAAATCCCACTCCTCAATTCTGGAGCGCACATTTGAGAGTATAACGTGGAATCTAAAGGAAGTGAGAGGAAGAGTAGGGTAACCTTGGACAGAGCAATGGAGAAGGAAGTCATGATTTACAGTAAGGCACTTTGTACAGGATCTCATTATATGCCAGGCTGTCAGGGCACTTTGTTCTAGCCCCGCTTCTGCCACCAGCTATGTGCCAGTGATCTTGAATGAGACTCTTTCTTCTAAGCCTCAGATTTCTTATGTATAGAAGCAGGAATTGAATTAGTTGGATTTGAAAATACTTTCAGATTTAAAGAGAGTTCGTTTTATTTTGTAATACAAAAAATTGTAATTACTGCATTATTAATTTATTATTCTGAAAATATTAATATTATAGAGACTGGAAATATGAGAAGGTATGGGAGTGTTTGTATATATGTTCTGATGACATAATAGTTACTAAAAGGAAATGAGTGGTTCCTAACTAGACACTGAACTGGCACATCTGCAGGCTTCCTGTCCCAAAATGGTTTTCTCAGCAACGACAGAGAGATAGGGAACAGGTTTGAACTGGCGTTTGTCTCTATAATGGCTTCGGCCTGGGAGAAAAGGTGGCCCAGTATGGCTTTGGGAGAGTAAAATAGAAAAAGAATTATGGAATTTTGCTCCTACTCCTCTTACCCCATTTCTTTGTGCCTAACCAGTGATTCCCACAATACAGTGTGGAAACACAGTCCCCTGGTACAGGGGCTCCCAGGTTTGAAATCAATGAAGCCCTTTATTGGCAGGGAGTGACCAAAAAACCCATCTCCACCCTCAAGACTGACTGCTGAGTTACAATCTAGGTTTTGCCAGCCCTCCATGCTGCTTTTCCCTGGGGCCAAAAGGTGAGCTCTCCACTAGAGAGCTGTTTTGTGCCTGCTGAGTGGCTGACTGGTCCACCTCCTCTCATCCCCAGAGCCCCTGAGGCTGAATCCTAGAGTCTGGCCTTTCAAAGCGAACTTTGCCTGACTGTGTAGCCAAGCCCCCAGAGGAAAATGAGCTTACAAGGAATTTGAGAAGTACAACTGTCTTGAAAGAAACATAAAATACCAAATTATAGATTCCATCAGAGACAAAAATACTAGAACTGCTAAACTAAAAAATTAAAATTAGTTGGATAGGCCGGTCCAAAGGTGAGTTATCTCACTTGGTTGTCCACAGCCAGTTACAGATTGAACTCCTTGTTCTACTACTTTCCCCCGCCTCACCGGTGCCCTTGACTAGTCTAAAAAAAATTACTTTGATAAACAAAAAAGATAAGGGAAGATAGCAATTTGAATCAAGAATAAGAAATCAAAATAAAACAAAAAAAGAATATTGAGTATGAAAAATACAATAGTCACATTAAATTTAAAAACAAGTAGAAGGGATAACTAGCAGGATGAATACACCTGTGGAACCAATTAATTCACTGTAACGCCATCTGAGCAAATCTTCAGTATGAGAGAAGGAAAGGCGAATAATGAAATATATTTTTTTTAAAATGAAGAAATGTGAAGGATAGAGATAGACATTTTAATAATATCTGGAAAATAGAGCTATTAGAAGGAGAATTTTTTTCATGAAGATGGGAAAATATTTAAAAGAATGTATTTCTTAAAATTAAAAGAAAAATAAGGAGACGATTATAGATGGAGAGGGTTCAAAGAGTGCAGAGGGAAGAGAAAAGGAAAGGTCCACACCTAGATAATGAAATTTAAGGACATTAAGTCAGAGAAAAATCAAAACGCTTACAGAGAAAAAAGGCTAAGAATCAAATTAACAATAGATTCTTCAACAGCAATAGATCAAGAAAACAACCATTTAAAACCTATACAACCACATTTTCACTTAAATATGATGGCATAATAAAAATATTCTTAGGTTTATCAGATCCCAGAAACTTTGCCAGAATCTCAGAATTAATTGAATTGAATAGATTTTGTAAAATATTAAAAAAATAGGCAAGGATCTAAGAGTTTTCACAAGACTTGTATGAATAAAGGTGATCACATACCTTGTTAAGATTTTTTTACTGTGTTTTATTTTACTTTTTTATTTTTTTGAGACACAGTCTCGCTGTGTTGCCCCAGCTACAGTGCAGTGGTATCATCATAGCTCACAGCAACCTCAAACTGCTGGCCTCAAGCAATCCTCCTGCCTCAGCCTCAGGAGTAGCTGGGACTACAGCTACACCACCTACACCTACTACACCACCATGCCTGGCTAATTGTTTCCTATTTTTGGTAGAGGCTGGGGTCTCACTCTTGCTCAGGCTGATCTCTAACTCCTGAGCTCAAGTGATCCTCCCTCCTTGACTTCTCGGAGTGTTAGAATTACAGGTTTGAGCCACTGTGCCTGGCCTTTTTACTGTATATTAAAATAGCGAAGGTAAAATAGAAAAGGAATTAAAAGTCTAGATCCAAACTATTCAATATGATATGCACTAGCCATTTGAACTGTAGCTATTCTGAATCAAAATTGCTAACAGTATAAAGTACATAACAGATTCTAAAAACTTATGAAAATATGTAAACTATTTCAGTAATCTTTTATATTAATTGCATGTTGAAATGATATATTAAATATATTGGGTTAAATAAAAATATGTAATTAGAATTAATTTTATCTGCTTCTTTTTACTGTCTTTTATGTGTCCACTAGAAAATTTTAAATTTCACATATGGCTTACATTTGTGGCTTATATTATATTTTAATGGAACTGCACTGGTATAGATAATCTCAACAAAGAGTTAGAGAAAGTGGGGACTAAAGTTCTAATCTTATCAAATCTATTCTTATGGCTCTGAAAACAAACTAAAGACAAAAACAAATACATAAAAACAAAGCAAAAGAATAAAGATTAAAAAGGTAATATAGGAAAAGTAGAAAAAAGGAAAATAATAAATTAAGATAATACAAACAAAATCAAGAATTACCATAAATATAAAAGGACTAGTTTTATATTTGAAGATGAGCACTGGTTGATTGAATTAAAATATATAGATACAGACTCTTTACAAAAGATGAACAAAAACATAAAGACATGAAAAAGTTAAAAGTAAAGAATGCAAAATGAACACAGGAGGAAAATACTAACCAAATAAGCTGTAACGCCTGTATTAATATCAGATGAAATTAATTTTAAGACCAAAATAAAAATCAGTATTAGAGATGGAATAGGTCATTATATAATGATAAGTATGATAAATGATTTAATTTACTCAGAAGATACAGCAATTTTAATCTCATATATAGGAGAATATATATCATGTATATATATGAGATATAGATATATTAGAATAGCTTCAAAATACATGAAGGAAAAAACTGATGGAACTATGGGGAAAATCTGCCACCACTGTAAGAGCTATCAACACATACCTCTTGATAATTGACAGGTCAAGCATCAAGGTTAAAGAAAATCAAGCAATATATTTAAGAAGCCTGACCTAGTGGTCTCTCATTGAGTTCTAGACCCAATAAACAGAAAAGGCAAGTTTTTCTCAAGCACAAATGAAATAAAAAATGGTCATAAAGAAAAAGATTCAACTAACTTCAGTGATACATATCAAACAGAATATGATCTTTCACTACCACATCATTAATTTAAAAGTTAAACCAAAATAAATAAATAAATTTCAAAATACCTGCACATGTAGAAATAAAAAACATATGGATAAATACATCATGTATTATGATAGAAATTATTATGAAAATTTGAAAATAATACCTAGAATTGAATAATAATAAAAATTCTCCTTATCAAAACTTATAGGATTAGCAGTAGTGGCACTTCAAAAAATTTATAGCCTTAAGTATTTATAATAGAAAGGTTAAAATTCTCAAAAAATGAGAGAAAATTTTCCAGCTTATGAAATAAGAAAAGGAATGATTGAATAAACCTACAAGAGACAGAGCTAATAAATATAAGCCTAGAAATAAATGGAATAGAAGAAAAGTTATAATTGAAATCAACACAGTCAAAAGTTATATGAAATAAAATACAGTAAAATAGGCAAACTACTGGTGAAATTAATCAAGAGAAAAATAGAAAAGATATGAATATACATTATTGTGAATCAGTTCGCATAAATACAAATAAAATTGAGGTTTAAAAGATGAGAGAATCTTAATATACCAAAATATTTGAGAACTTAGACAAAATAAATAAATTTCTAGAAAAATATACTTAGCTAAATTAATTTAAAAGAACAATGGCCTTCTAACTAGTAAAAAAAAAATGAGGAAGAAATTAAAAATCTTTTCAGAAAAAAAATCAATATGTCTACATGGTTTTGTAGACAAGTTCTATTAAGAAATTATAGGACAGGCTGGGCACGGTGGCTCATGCCTGTAATCCTAGCACTCTGGGAGGCTGAGGCAGGAGGATCGCTTGAACTCAGGAGTTCCAGACCAGCCTGAGCAAGAGCGAGGCCCTATCTCTACTAAAAATATTAAAATTAGCCAGGTGTTGTGGTGCGTGACTGTATTCCAAGCCTCCCCTACTTGGGAGGCTGAGGCAGGAGGATCACTTGAGCCCAGGAGTTTGAGGTTGTTGTGAGCTGTGATGATGTCACTGCACTCTACCCAGGGGGACAGAGAGAGACTATGTCTCAAAAAAAGGAAGTTATAGGACAAATTAATCCCAATTTTATTCTGGAAGTAGAAGATAAAAGGAATACTTTCCACCTCGTTTTAAAAAGGTATCACTACTCTGTTACTAAAAACAGACCAAAAAATAAATAAAGAAAAGCTAGGAAGGAAAACTATTGCTTCATTTTACTCTGGGATATAGAGGAAAAATTTCTAAATATTATTGACAAATTGAGTCTTATGGTGTATTTAAAACAAATGAACAAGCAAATGTAATATCCCATGATCAAATTGGATTTATTCCAGACATTCAAGAATTATTTATTATTAGAAAATCTATGAAGTAATGTACCACATTAACAGACTAAAAGGCAAAAGCCATGTGAACAACTCAATAGATATACAGAAAGTGGTTAATAAAATTCAATAACCAGTGATAATTAAGAAAATAATACTATTAGGAAATTAGGAATATTCGAGAACTTCTTAACTCTGATAGTATATTAATTAGTCAGAGTTATCCAGAAACACAGAACCAATAGGATATATGTGTGTTGGGGTGTGTCTGATTGTACTTATATATATATATATATATATATAATAGATACATATCTATACCTATTAGGTATACATGTATACCTACTACATGTATACATGACTTATTGTAAGAAATTGGCTCATGCAATTACAGAGTCTGGAAAATCCAAAACCTGCCAGATGAGACAGCAGCTGGAGAACCAGGAAGAGCCCATGTTGCAGAGGAAGTCTGAAGGCAGTCTCTGCTGTAGAGTTCTGTATTGCTCAGGGAGGCTTGTCTTTCTGTTCTATTCAGACTTTCAACTGATTGAATGAGGTCTACCAGCCTTAGGGAGGTCATCTTCTTTACTCAAAGTTCACCAAGTTAAATGTTGATGTCATCCAAAAAGCCCTTACAGAAACACCAAGAATGTTTGACCAAATACCTGTGTGGCCAGGTTGGTACATAAAATTAACCATCACAATGAGTATCTAAAATATAAGACAAACAGACAAACCAAAAAACCCAGAACAAACATCATGCCAAACGGAAAATGTTAGAAGCATTCAGTTTAAAATTTGTTTGGAATCAAGATGTTGACGATCAGCACATATATTCAAAATTGTATTTATAATCCTATCTAGTATAATGAAACAAGAATAGAGAAATTAGAGTTATATAAATTAGAAAGGAGGAAATCCTTGCAGATTATATAATCATTTACATAGAAAAACCAAAATAGGCAGCAGGAAAGCTATTATAAATGCATGTGTGCTTAAAAGAGGGAGTGGAAAAGTAGCTGGCTATAAATATAAAAACAGAAAGTTGGTTGCCGTGGCTAACGGCTAGAAAGCGCAATGAAAAAGAAGATACCATTTACAATAGTATCAGAAAATACCAAGTGCCTACAAAAAACTTATAAAAATATGTGTAAGATCTCTATAAAGGAATTATAACCTTTATTTAGAAATATTAAAAACCTAAATGATCAAAAAAGTACAGTATGTTCATAAATAAAATTTAATGTTATATAGATATCAATTCTCAAACTCTGAGATGTAGTACAATTCAATCAAAATGTCAGCAGGTTATTTAATGGACCTTGATTAGATTTTTCTAAAAATGTTTGAATAAAAAACACCATTGAAAGAAATGAACTGTATTGAGAGACTTGCCCTACCATGTATCAGGATTTATTAGAAAAGTGTGATAATAAAAATGGTATGATATTGGCAGAGGGACAGACTGCCCTCTGTCCAGCAACAGACCATGAATATTTGGAACTGTGATATAACACAGAAGTATCTTGTCAGATCAGTTAAAATTTCAAAATTAAAATACTGAATACCGATAAGAAAAATATAAAACTGCATCCCTTATCTCACACGATAAACAGACATCAACCTCAGGTGGATTAAGTACTTACACATAAAAAAATAAAACTTTGAAGCTGTTCATAGAAAATGTGCATGAATATAATTTGGGCCAAATGGCATTATTTTTTTTAAGACATAGGAAATATTTCTATAAAATCATTGTAAATTGAACCGTGTGATTCTACCCCCTAGTTCATACCCAAACAAAATCCATGCACATACACAATGAAGGCAATATTCAAATGTGTTTAGAGTAGCACTGTTCACAATAGCAAGGCTTGGGAACAACTCAAATGCCCATTGTCAGAAGACTGGCTAAACTATGGTTTATTCACATAATGGAATATTATACTGCTGTCACAACAAATGTAGTAGAGAACATGAATGAATTTTAGTAGTATGATATCAAGTGACAAAAGCAAATTCCAAATTATAATGTATAACATGATATGTCCTGTAATCATATATAAAAAGAGAAGCAATGGCATGATTAACATGGGATTCAGGATGTGGTTTCCTTGGATAGTGGTAGCTAAGGAGGATGGGATTGGGACTACTACATGGTTACGTATCAATTATTGTAAAGTCCTCTCTTTTCTTTTGGGTGCTGGGTTCATGTGTACTTACTATATTATTAGAAATAAATTCCTATGTTCTTAATTAGTCAATTATGACAATTTAGTCCTTCTGCCTAATTCAACTTCAATCTGTCCTGTTGCAGTTACATTTCTAGTTTGAAGGAGCTGTGTTAGCTGTCTTTCTGCATAAGAAACTACCTCCAAAATTAGAGATTTAAACCAACAATAATTAATATTTTTTGCAGTTTCTGTATGTCAGGAATTCGGACAGGTTATGGTGGGGATGGCTTGTTTCAGCTCCACGGTGCCTGAGGACTCAGCTGGAAGACTGGGAAGCAACTGACGTCCAGAGCGCTAAGGACTGTTGCTGTCATTGCTGCAGTTTGTTCGCTAGGATGTTTATCTTGGTTACTCCCTAATACACAAGAAGGAAGGCAAGTTTCAATAAATAAAGGGTTCATTTAGATCTAAGAAACAAAATAAGAGTAAATGACTAGGTCCTAAATTCAATGGTTACTGAGGCAAAAACTCCCAGTTTTCAGTTTTCTCTCTGTAACTGAACCAACAATCCTAACTCCATAGTTTGTAACTATAGCATTGTTCAAATTTAAGGAGAAAAAAACAATTAAAATGCATGGATAGCTGTAAAAATGATAATTTCAGTTTTATCTCTGAGCCCTAACAAGAACAAGCCCTAAAGGAAAACACACACAACCAAGTCCCCAATTTTTCTTGTTATGGTACTGAGTGGCATCCAGTTCTCCACCTTGATGGCTTGTAATCTTTTCCTGTATAGCTTAAATTCACTCACTTACACTGATCACATTCTGCAAAGGATCTTCTCCACTTCTGTCCAGCAATGTGGGCTGACTTTTTGCTTCTTGGAATGCATTGCTCTCCTTGCATCTAAGGGCTATCATTATATATTTTACCAAAAATTCATTCTTCAACAGAGACTGGAGAAACTTCATAGAGTTGGATTAGAGAACATTTGGGTACCACTGCCCTGTTGACCCCAAATTATGCTTGTCTTCAGATAATCAGGCAATATCCCAAGACAAAATTTAGACCCCATAATCCTCTCAGGTCTTACTTGGATTCAAGGCCCATTCTGCTCTTTTCTCACTCATACACCCATTTGGTTCCAAGATCTCATTTTTAAGACCAAATCAGCCATAGTAATCAGCCATAGTAATCCTTTTTTACTGTTTTTCTTGAAGGTTCATAGGACACTCATATACATGGAACTTACTGTGGCTGCTAGGACATACCGATATTATCTCGGTATAAAATCTCCTTATGTTCCTTCTGGTTTTCAAATAATGCCGTATTGGGGAATATGAATTTCAACTTGAAGGCTGAATTCTAGTTACTTTATAAACCAAATCCCCAAGCCCTTGGCATGCTATTGAACAATGTATGGTCTGCTTAGACTCATCGCTTTCAACTTTCTGATTAGAACCAAAACTTTCCAAGGCTCCCACATCCTTAATCCCATGATCATTACCAAAGATAGTGATAGATGATAATGTTCTAGTGTTAATGAAGGAGTAAATAGCATATTAATGACGTTTGCAGATGGATCTAAATTAGAAGAAGTTGTTAACATCAATGAGGCCAGGAAAAAAAGTAATAAAAGTTCTACAGATGTAGAAACAAGAAAAAAAAAATGAAAATAAACCAAAATTCAACTGATGTATTGTAATAAGCAGAGAGCTAATTAAAAAGAACCAAGTACTGTTCTGGAGACCTAAAGAAAGACAAGATCAGCAAGGGATATCTAAAGGAGAACTTAGCCATGGTTTGAATTAATTAACACTTTATGCCAAAGACTTTCAGCAGTATCCTTGAATCTGTGACTAGTGTTGACCTAGTAAATGTTTAATTATCAGATCTCTGAGGGAAAAAAAAGTATTTTTATGTGTGTGTGTATATTTGATTATTAGAAAATTTACTGACATAACAGATGTGTAGAACAATACATACAAATAAAGAATAGCCAATACTCTACCGGAAATTTAATAAAGCTAATTGATTCTTAGGTTATACTTTCTGTGATTTTTGTGAAAGTCTCATATCCATAGCCAGTCATGATGAACAAGTGCAGTTCTGACATGGACGTTGGTTGATATTTTCATTTATGTTGAATAAGATGAAGTAAAACAACAAAGATGCATGTCAGAACTTCTTCTGTTTGTCGGTGACTAACCAACTTCTTTGTGAATTAGATCATAGTTTTTGAATATTCCCTCAATTTTTTTTTTTTTTTTTTTTTAGACAGAGTCTCACTCTGTTGCCTGGGCTAGAGTGAGTGCCATGGCGTCAGCCGAGCTCACAGCAACCTCAAACTCCTGGGCTCAAGCAATCTTTCTGCCTCAGCCTCCCGAGTAGCTGGGACTACAGGCATGAGCCACCATGCCCAGCTAATTTTTTCTACATATTTTTAGTCGGCCAATTAATTTCTTTCTATTTTTAGTAGAGACGGGGTCTCGCTCTTGCTCAGGCTGTTTCAAACTCCTGACCTTGAGCGATCCGCCAGCCTCGGCCTCCCAGAGTGCTAGGATTACAGGTGTGAGCCACCGCACCTGGCCCCTCAATTTTTTTTTGCTATTCAAAATGTAACGGTTACAGACATGATAGAATTTCAAATTTAACCTCCCATGATTAACATTCAACATTTAAACTCCCATTATTAACATTTCCATTTTCTCTGTGTCTTTCTTAAGTCTAGGCAATAAACAAAACAGGTAAGGCTTGACTTGTAGCATCAGCTGATTTTCATGGTGTAAATACTCTTATCACCATAGTCAATTTCAGGCCGCCAACTTGGTGTCTCTGAGCAGCAGTGGTGCACCATTACACTGTTACACCGCGTTCTCACCATAGGGAGAAAATTACTTCAAGAACACAGATAATAGTAAAATATGGCTTTTGAGCATTCATTGACTTCTCAAATATAATTTATTTAGTCAAAAGTTTATATAACTTAATTTTCAATAATGGTTGTGTTTAATAATTGGCTCATGTAATTTCCGACATAATTAACAATAAGTTCTGACAAGTGGGTATGAGCCGGCTCCAATCTGTTACTCTCTTGACTTTGCTCTTGAGATCGAGGCCTGTTTTCCAGCTCATGCTGGACGTCTCTAGGTTTCACACACTCAGCATGTTCAAAACCAAACTCATCTGCTCTCTCCCAGCTGTGACTATTATTCTTTCTTTCATCCAACTACAGAAGCTAGGAGCACAGAAGTCATTTAAGACTCCATCTTCTTCAGCTCTCAAAACCACCAATCAGCACCAGTTCCTCTTTATGCAGCTTCTGAAATAGCTCTAGAATTTTTTCCTCCTTATTGAATTGAGATGTCAGCAAGTCAGGTCCATGTCGTTACTGGACTAGCCCCTCCTTCACAAATCTCCCATGCCATTTTAGAGCACTGTTGGCCTTGTGCTTGGTCTGCTTAAAAACTAGATACAGATCACCATAATTATCGGGTGAAAACCCAAACACCCTGCTTTGGCAGACAGTTGAGAACACTTCCCAGTATTCCCCGTGTATCTCCTGCTATTTCTCATCTCACTCCGTGTTCCAGCCACCCCTTGCAGACCACCGATGGTATGCCTTATAGCAAGTTCTCTTTGTTCAAGCGGTTCTCCTGCCTAGTGTGTTCTTCCCACTCTTCTCCACCAGGGGAAATTGTATATGTCTCTCAAGGAACAACTCTATTTCTTTTTATTTTATATAGAAATTTTATAAATTCTTAATTTCTTTTCTTTCTTTTTTTCTTTTTTTTTTTTTTTAGTCTATCAAGTGTGCAGAAAAGAGAGAATATACATGAAAGGTTTTTTGTTTTTATTTTTTCAGAATGAGTGTCCTCTATCGCCTTGAGTAGAGTACAGTGGCGTCATCATAGCTCACTGCAACCTCCATCTCCTGGGCTCAAGCCATCCTCTTGCCTCAGCTTCCCAAGTAGCTGGGACTACAGGTGTGCACCACTAAGACAGGCTAATTTTTTCCATTTTTACTAGAGACGGAGTCTCACTGTTGCTCAGGCTGGTCTCAAACTCCTGAGCTCAAGCGATCCTCCCGCCTTGGCTTCCCAGAGTGCTAGGATTACAGGCGTGAGCCACCACGCCTGTCTCAAGGACAACTCTAATGTAAAATTTTACCTGTTTTACTGAAGAATGACTTATTTTCTCTGGGTCCCTATTACCATTGGTTTATATTTTTCTTAAATAGCATATACAATGTACGTTATACAAGGCATGGAATTTAGTGACTATTCAATTGGTGCTCTCTTCCCCAGTTTCCTAGTAACAAGGGCATCAATTTTAGAATCCAGGTCCCAGTGATTTGCCAGCTCTGTGATCTTGGGCAAATTATACAACCTCTTTATACTTCAGTTTCTCTATCAGTAAAGTGGAGATGATGATACCTGCCTTTTAGAGTTGCTGGGAAGACTAAATCCCACATTGCTGGTATAAAGCATCAGGTCTGTCTTAGGTACCCAACCATGCTCAGGAGCCAATTGCCAGTACCAGGTCTTGACCTGCGCTTCTGACTGAACAGGCACAAATCAGGAGTTCCCACGACTCCCTTCTTGGGTTCAATTAATACGCTAGGATGGCTCACAGGACTCAGAAAAACACTTAACATCTGCCCGTTTATTGTAAGGGACATTACGAAGGGTGTAGATGAACATACAGACGAAGAGTTGGCTAGAGCAAGGTATGTGGGGGAGGGGAGGCAGAACCCCCGTGCCCTCTCTGGGCACCACCCCCCGGCACCCCAGCAACCCAGAAGCTCATCACACTCCCTTATTCAAGAGTTTTTCTGGGTCCTAATCTACAGCTGCCCCCTCCTTCCCTAAAGCTTGGTGGGTGGGGCTGAAACTTCCAACCCTGTCATCCTCTAATCACTTGGTCTTTCTGGGGATTGCCCCATCCTAAATCTGTCTAGGTGCTCTGGTCACAAGTCACCTCATTAGCATAAGATGAGGTGTTATCACAGATGTTCATTATGAATAACAAAAAACACTCCTATCACTCAGGAAATTCTAAGGGTTTTAGAAGCTGGGTGACAGGAACCAGGAACCAGGAACCAGATCAACTATATTGCATATTATACCATGGTGAGTGATCATTCAACCTGCATTTGCCGGGACCATTTTATAAGAGCTGGAGATGTAAGAGAAAGACAGGCAGCCTGTTCTCAAGGAGCTCTTGGTCAAGGAGAGAAGGACAGTGGGCAACAGGTGCCAAAACAACAGGATTAAGGGCAGTTTCTCAGGCGCCTGGCCCACCTGCAAGTTCTTGGAGGAGGCTTCCCAGAAGAAGCGAGATCTGAACTGGACAATCTTGAGCCAGGAGGCAGCTGGTGGAGCTGGTTTGACTGTAGAGGGGCTCCGCTGGCAGAGATAGGCTGGATTACTAAGCAAGCTCAGGTTATACAGCCGCTTTTACTTCTGTCAAGAAGTTTGAGGCATTAAAGAATTTTAACGGGGGTGGGGGACGATTATAATCAGAATGAAATTTTAGAGATCTCTCCCTAGCTGCTGAGTATAGTCAATCAATGGTAGAAAGACACTAGAATCAGGGAGGTCAGATTTTGTTTTATCTTGAAGACATTTGCATGACAGTCAGATGGGTAGGTTACGAGTTTTTTACTGCTGCTGAGCATAATATGCCTCATTTAGTGGCTTAAGACAATGCATGTGTATGTCTCATACTTCCGTTGGTCAGAAATCACACATGGGTCTCACTGGGGTAAAATTAAGGTATAGACAGGACCATGCTCCTTTCTGGAAGCTTTAGGGGAGTATCACATTTGTTGCTCATTCAAGCATTGTCAGAATTCTGTTCCTTGCAGTTTACAGACGAGGCTTCTGCTTTCTTGCCAGTTGTCAGTTGGGGCCACTGTCAGTTGCTAGAGATGTTTCTCTTGTCTTTGCACATGGGCCCCTGTATCTCAGCAGCAGAGGGGCATGGACTCTTTCTTACCATGCCTCTTTCTGACTCAACCAGGAAAAGTCCTCTGATTATAAAGGTTCGTGTCATTGCACTGGGACTACCTAAATGATCCAGGATAATCTCCCCATCCCAAGGTCCATACCTCTAATCACATCTGCAAAGTCCTTTTTGCCATATATGGTAACATAGTCACAGATTCCAGGCATTAGGGCACAGACATCTCTGGGACCATTGTTCCGCCTGTCATAGGCCTTTTGGCGCCTCTTCCTGGTTGACTCCACTTTGGCTCTTGGAACACACACCTTGTATTGCTTTCTAAATCCTGGCCACTCAAAGTGGGATTAGAAACATGGAACCTCAGATCCCACCACAGAAAATCTGCATTTTCACAAGATTTCCAGCTTATTCCTATGGATATTAAAATTTGGGAAGCACTGCTCTAAACAACTCATATGTTCTTCTTAGCTCCTTCTATATCTAGAACATTTAAATTCTTTTCTTGTTACCAAAAGTTCAGCACTGGTCCCTGAGGCTGCATCAGAAGAAAGAAGACAAATAGTATGAGGAGAAAGAAAGAGGAATTTACTCATTTACTGGCAAAGAGGAGGTTGGCAGACTCCTGTCTCAAAGAACCAAAGTCCCCCTTCTGAGCAGAAGTACAGAGCTTTTAAAGGTTCTGATCAATCCCATCTTTGGCTAAGATGATCTCATGACCTCTGCCCAGACAATTCCCTTGAGCCATCTCCTGTGGCACAAAGAACAAAAGGTATTACCCTGCCCCTCCCGACCATTGGCAGAGATGCAGGTCCTAGTTCTCTAAAAGGAGTGGGGGATGTTTTAAAGAGACAGAAAACATTTTTGCCATTTTTTTCTAAGCCATTTTTTCTGTACAGTCTTGTTAAATTGAGTTGTCGAGAAGGGATTTGATCAAGCAATCCCCTGTGTTGGCACCAAGTTTTCTTTTTGTCTTCCGATCACTCCTAGCAACCGATGTGACTCCCTGGGCTTGTGTCTGTGTCTGTGTCTCTAGAATCACAAACTCTCCAAGGTCAGGATGCCACAACCAGCAAGGGGTAGAATGTGCAGGGAATCCTGGGGTGGAAGGGGACATAGGGACGAGCTTTTACACAGCACAGTCTGTTCAAGTTGCTGTGCTGATGAGGCTGGGAAGAGTCGGGAACTGGGGCTTTGTGAATCCAAGCTGTTGACTTGGTTTCCTGGGGAGTTGTCAAAGCCTGAGAACTGGCTTCACCTGAAAGTCTGTGGGACTGGATGTGGCCCTAAGTGCACAGGGCCAGACTGACTTGGAGGTTTGTGTACAGAAAACTTTACTTTAGAATAGTGATTTTTTTTTTTTTTGTCTACGGCCATACCACCCTGAACACACCCAATCTCCTCTGATCTCGGAAGTTAAGCAGGGTCGGGCCTGGTTAGTACTTGGAGGGGAGAACAGTGATTTTTAGTTTATTTTTGTCCCCACCATACCCGAAGAGCAGAATATATGTCTACAACTAACACCAGCCCACTAGGTCTCAGTTTGACATACGGATGAAGGAAGGACTGAATACAGCTGAGCTGGTGGTGTGGGGGTTTTCCCCAATGAATCCCCTACCCCCGTGCCACCTGCACCAGGATGGCATATTAGAATTTCTGACTACTTGGGACATAATTCAAAAAAGCCACCAAGGTAGTTTTGGTAAATCTCTGAAAAGGCCATGCTTGCCAAGAATTTTGCACGTACACACACACAGAGGCATACACATTCTAGGGTGAGAGGCCCCCTGTAAGTGGAGGCACTTACACAGTCTCTTGCCTGATGACTCAGCACGCTGGTGTCCCGACCTGTCCATCCCATGCCACGCCCACAGCAGGGAGCCCCGTGCTCTGTGCAGAGGGGGCTGTAGGCGAGCAACTGTTGAAAGGGAAAACACGCAGGTGAGTATAAACTATGGTATTCCCGCCGTCTTGAACCTGCGCTGCTTTAAGCAAACACGTATGTTTAAGAAGCCTTCAGGAGGAGGACTAGGAGAAGAGGCGCTGGGGCGGCGGCAGGTCCACAGCCTGCACCGGCTCCTGTGCTCGTCCCACTGCCCCGAGGCTCGGCTCGCTGCCTTCACCCCAGCCGGTGTCCTTGGGCCGCCCGTTAGACTGAATGAAAGGAACTTTATTAGCTTTCCTTTCACATCCTGACAGGCACAATCACTCTTGGAGGTTTTAATTAAAATGTTTAATTAAGCACAGTTCTAGCAGCAGAAAGTTAGCTCTCGTCCTGGACAAGTCCCCAGGCTTGGCGTTACGCAGGAGAAAGAGAACGAATGAAATGCAGGCGAAAACTTTCCAACTTTCCTTCAGCTGAGCATGTACACCGATGAAGGGAGGGGAGACACTTTCCCCTTGAGCCTGGCTTTAGGCTACACTGGGGAGAAGGGAATTTTGACTTCAGCATTCTTGTGTCCCCACTTTATCAGCCCTACCCCTACCCCTAGGTCCCCACGCTTTCTGAAAGTCTCCAGAGCCCCTTCAAGGTCTTATCAACTTTTCACAACACTCCACACCCCCTAATCTCCCCAGGGGTCACGGCCATCCCCACTCCCACCGTCACAACTCGCTGGCCTGTGTCCTCTCCTCTTGGGCCCTGCCCTCTGTCATCTGGCTCAGTCTAACCGAGTCATACCTCGATGTCACAGCAAGGCAAGTCCTCTCAAAGAAGGCTTGCAGATTCTTCAAGATGAAGGAAAGGATTTTAAACCTTCAGGGGAGATATTTTTCATGATGGATAGACTTTTGACACTCCTCAATTAAGCTCAATTTATAAATTTTAGGAGTGTGTCCTGTACATCATCGTCACTCAGTAAAGAGACTGTTCAGGCTCCTGTCCCCTCTCCAGTCACGCTCTCTCCACTACTTGATCCCAATCTTGTTTGCCACTTTTCCTTGTAAGCTGGGCTGGTGCTCACAAGACAACCTGTTGTTTATAGGAAATATGTCTCAAAAAAACTCAAACAATAGGGTCCCACTGTATAATGAACCAATATCATGATGTTGAAGATGAAGATAAAGGTGTTACTAGATACCTTCCACATCCACCTCCAAAGTGCTCTGTGCCTTGAGGGTGACCCGTGTGAGCCCTATCAACATGCCCTCTGACCCTCTGTTTCCAGTTGGCATGGCCTGTGGAGAGCAGTGGCAGGAGTTTGGAGGGATGGGGTGAGGTCTGGTATTGCTGATCCTGATCCCTCGCTCTGGGCTCGCAGTGGGACAGTTGTGCTCTTCAGCGAAATATCACAGCCCCTTCTAGGTTGGCCTTTCTGATAGTTCTTTCTAGTTCATTGTTCCACTAACTATTCCTTCTTCAGCTCTAGGGATGGTACCAGCACTTTGGAGTTAGTAGTCCTAGGAGCTATTCATGACAACTTGGGGTTTCCTTACACTCCCACCCCTCACTTTTGTAAAGAGTGTCTTCATTGCATTCTCCTTAAATTAGCCCATTTGACTGTGCCCTGTGTTTCCTGCTGGGATTCTGGCTAATGCAGTGGTAGAAGGATAGATCTGGAGGGGGTGGTCAAGGCATAGCTGCTTCAGTGAAATTCAAGGTAAGAGGTGATAAGTGTTTTCTGATTATCAATGGGTGAAGGAAAGATATTATCCCTTTTCTAGTTTTTCTCTTACTTGTGCATTGGTGACGTTCACTTAAAGATAATGCGAAAATGTTACCGAGAGTGGAGGTATGCCCTTCTGTGATTTTCCAGCACACGAAGCGTAGACACATAGAAGGATCTGGGCACTGGGAGATTCTGAGCTATATCCTGAGCTCGCCTAGCTGAGCCTGGCATCTGCTCATTGATAAACTGGGATAATAATATTTGCCCACCCCACCTCTCAGGTACATTGTGAGAAGAATGTGAAATCATGCCTGTGAGCACTCTAAGTTGTTGCCGAGAAAGCCACTGAGAATGCTTCTGAGACCGAGAGGTGACAGGGCCCAGAATCAAGGAACTGTGTGAGGTCCCAGTCAAGGAGCCTGCGCCCTGCAGGGAGGGCGGCCGGGCCTGGTCAGCTGCAATCCCTCCGGAGGGCTCCCTCCTGCCACCTCCAGCCACCGCCTTCCTCTTTGGGCCAGGCCGCCTCCTGCTCGAGGGTGCATTCCAGGACTGTGCTGAGGATGCTGGAGGACGCCTTCAGAGGAAAGCTCAGAACAGAATCATCGCTGTTCTTTTCATCTGCCATTCTTTAAAATAGCAGTAGGGTTAAGGACTGGGTGTGAATCTTGTTCTAAAACCTCAGATGTGGAATAAATATCACATATGATTTCAGAAAAATAAATTATTATTCTTAATCAAAGTTTGAACCCCTACCCTCCTGTGTGTGTACCTCCTACCACTGAGGTACCCGTCATCACTCTTTAGTTCTTGAAGTCTAAGGACTCTGCTGCTTCCATGAAGCTTGGGAGACTGGCCTTTGCCTAGATTCCCACATCTCCTTGCCTTATCTGGTCTTCATCCACTCCCCTGTGATGCCCACCTAATTCCTCAGGGGCCTGTGAGGGGACCCACCCCAGGCAGTTCAAAATCCAGCTATGATTGGGGAAAGAATGAAAAGCTTTGGGATAACTTTTGTGCACCATGGCTGGCGTTGGTGTCTCTTTGTCAGTATAGGTCATAGGGATGGGTTCTAAGAGTTAAATGGGGCTCTTCTCAGTGACTTTTTTATAGGCTCCGGAAAGCCCCTCTTTCACAGCAGGAGGAGAATGAGAATGTACAGCATGTTGTCAAGTGATGCCTTCTGCTTTAGGGATTTATTTAAAATATATTTCTTTTTTAAAGCCCATTTGGAGACTTGCTACTGCTTGCTTTGTCTCCCAGCAACATCAAAAGTGCTGATGAAAATGAGAGTTTTTTTTTTCCTTAACGTGTTCTTTCACTCAAAGAAAAAAAAAGGCAACAAAAACCCCACAACTTCTAAACCAGTTCCCGAAATAGACCCAGAGAGAAAGAGAAACCAAAGCATGCTATGCAACCTTTCTCAAGGGAGCAATTATAACCTAGAGAAAAAGACTCAGCTACTGCCTGGCTCCTGGAAACGGGGCCGAGTAAGAAGGCATCTCTCCCTCCTTCCTCCCCCAGCCACAGACGTGAGTCAGAGCAAGAGCTGGGCTCACCTCAAAAATAAGTTTACCAGCACCCTACAGAGGTGAGAGTGTTAGGAATGTCAGGTAAATTTTGGACAACCGTCAAGCCAGGCCACCTGGGGATGGGAGGAATCTTGATGTGGCCCAATACCTATTTTTTCATACGTCGACCCAATAAAGCAATGAGAGGCCACTCTGAGCAGGCATGAGCTGGGCACTGGTGGTCCACCCGGAAATATCCCTTGGTAGTTTAGCAAATGCTCCAGTGTCATCTTTCCCCACTCTCCTATGTGGTGAAATATCTCCTATTCCAGATTTCTGAGCATGATTGCACTCATCTCACCGTATACTTGGGGCTTTGCATGTGCTATACCCTCAGCCGGCTCCCTCCTTCCTGCCTTCTCCACCTCCCAGAGCATCTTTCCCTCGCCTGTTCCCTGGCCCAGTCCCGCCGGTGTGCACTCGAAGCACACGGTACTTCCTCTTATAGTGGGACTCAATCACATGACGTTGAGTTTTTGGTTTGTCTCTCTCCCTGACTGGACTGTAAGATCCACAAGGGCAAAGACTTTTTTCTTTTTATTTATAAAGAAAAGAGATTTATTTGGCTCACCGTTCTGCAGACTGTACAAGAAGCAATGGTGCCAGCACCTGCTTTTGTTGAGGGCCACAGGAAGCTTCCACTCATGGCAGAAGGAGAAAGGAAGCCAGCATGTCACATGGCCAGAGAAGCAGCAAGAGAGACAGGAGGGAGGTGCTAGGCTCTTTTTAGTAATCCGTTTTCACAGAGCAAGAATGTCAACAAGCCATTCATGAGCCACTCCCATGGCCCAAACACCTCCCTTTAGGAAGGGCAAAGACTTTATTCATTCTTATCTGTGCGCTGCAGTTTTAGCATGGTGCCCAGTGCTTAGGAGGCATTTGACTATTACTTGACTACTGTTTGATTAAGACATTAACTGCAGAAATGATATTTCTTGTTCTGAATAGCCTAGGGAGACATTCAGACCTACTACTACCTATGGGACTTAGGGCAACTATCCAAATCTGTTTCATCAGCTATGAATTAGGGATCGTAATATCCATTATGGTTGGTAGAAAAATCTAAGGATAAAACGTGTAGAAGATACTTAGCACCTGGCACATAGTAGGAGTGCAATGGTAGTAATTGTTATGATGTTTAGAGCTAGCGTAATTTTGTTGATGTTGCTTAAATCTTCTGTTTCCACTGGGAGACTAGATGCTTTTAGTTCTGTTTATGGAGTAAATATTCTCATTGTCAATACTGGCCTTTTTACATCTCAACTCAAAGATTTTTTCTAAATTCTCCTCTAATCGCATCATTACTTCTTCTGTCAAGTTTTCTGAACTCAACACTTAGCCACGAAAGAGTCCTGGCGTGAGAATTGGGAATAGTCCTTCTGTGATGTAAGTTAAGAGCTGGGCTCTGGAATGACACTGTCTGAGCTGAGTTCTGGCAAGTTGTTATCTTTCTCTGTTCCTCAGTTTCCTCATCTGTGAAGTGGGTATTATGATATGTTGGTTGGTTTCTTTGGGTAGAGATCCCTCCTCTAAAGGATTACCAGTTCCTTCCTTTGTCAACCCACAATTGTCCCTCTCAGAGCTGCCTGTTCTTTGCTCAGGAACTTGTAAGTGGCTGCTTCTTGCTGCTGGGTTTCCAGGAGCAGCGAGGAAGCCTGGCAGCTAAGTTTGATGGAAAACCACGGCATCAACAGAGGATGGGTGGCGGTTGGCAGAGATATATTCAGAGATTGCTGGACTGTAAGAGAGATGGTCGGACTACAGTCTCTAATCCTCAGATCCCATGATTATAGCAAGTCCCTGAATAGCGTCATTTCGTTCAATGTTGTTTCATTAAAACATTGATGAGACAAAAATGTTACAGAAAAAGTGGTTCTCCTGGCCAGAGCCACTGTCTGCGTGGAGTCTGCACATTCTCCCCATGTCTGCGTGGGTTTTCTCTGGGTACCAGGTTCCTCCCACATGCCAAAGCTGTACCTGTTAGGTGTGTTGGCGTGTCTTCATGGTCTCAGCATGAGTGTGGGTGTGTGTGAGTGCACCCTGCAATGGGATGGTACCTGACCAGGGACAGATCCCACCTAGTGCCCTGAGCTGCTGCGATGGGCCCTGGCCACCCACCACCAATATATAGCTCCATGTATCTCAGTGGGTCTTTATTTAGAAGTCTGGTGGTATTTTTGTGACCAGCAATATGCAGTAAAAACTTAACTCTTGTTTATATAAATAGCCTATGAGAAAATTGATATTGTTATATAATACATCATTTCACTTAAAGTTGCAGTTTCCACGAACCTATTGACAAGGTTAAATGAGGACTTACTGTACATTCTAAAAGAGCTGCGTGCATGGCTCCTAGAAATTCGGCCCATGACAGCATGACTTCAGATGTAGGAGAGAGCTTGCCATTTATCTAGTTCAGCGGTTCTTAGCTGAGGGTGATTTAGAATTACCAGGGGTCTCAGTCTCTTGAGGCTCTGGTTCAAGAGGACTGGGGAAAGGATAAAACCTGTGTAATATTGAAAAGTGCCCCTAGGCAATTCTGTCAGACACTTTCTGATCTAGTTCACTTTACCCCTCTAGGAGAAAAGTCTCCAACCTGTAAACTTCCTTTCTCTAGGGAACGATTATAACCCACAGAAAAAGCAGCTGACAGTGGTAGACTTCCAGAAGTATGTCTGGGCACAGACACCTGTCCACGTTTGCATTAGATGGCTCCCATCTCTAGCAGCGGGAAGAGGTCACCAACTGTGAATTCCTGAGCGTGGTGGGAGTGGATGTGGGTCCCATCTCTCCACCCCACAGAGAGCACCAGAAGGGAGCAGACTCCCATTAACCCCACCATTGCGTGCGGGAATACGCTTCCACAATGCAGCGCTCTTAAGCACAAAATGTGCATCTAAGGGAATGCCATTTTACAGGGTAGCAAATCACATGTAAGCACAAAAGCTTTACTTTATTGCTTTATATCATGAAATACAACTACATCTGAAGACTGGTGACTCTAGTTAACCCTATAACCCTAACTCTGTGGATTAATGATGGACATTAATTCAAACTCTGTCTTCCGATGCTAATTCTAGCTGTTGATTTCTTGAATGCTAACAGAATACTCTAGAATTTGTTCTGTAGCTTATTCTCAGTTTTAGCCCCATCATTCTAAGACGTATTTGGATTACCTTGAAGTGGTCAGGTAGATGGGTTTAACCTCAGACCTGGGGGTGGGGGGAACATACTGCTGAGCGGTCCACACCTGAATGAGGGTTGGCAAGACTAATCGCAACGTGGATTCAGTACCATTTCAAAATTGAGCAGAAGATTTGGGGAATTGCGACTGGAAAACCAGACTTTCCAGGTTGTCTTCCAGGGGGTGATCACTGATGTGTTTATTTCTCCAATTAATGAACTTTGCAAATTAACCTCCACACTATTCTGTAATTACGATTGAGGTTTCAAAAAATCACTTAAGCATGTGTTTCCGCCACTCCCGAGTCTATTCCAGCCGGATGGCCAGTGCACTGTGCTGATTTCACAAAGATAGTGCCAGTCTCCTGACCTCTGAATTTACAATTAATTATTGCATTCAGCACCCAAATTACCCCCAGTCTCCATGTGCCCGGCTTTATCTCTCTGCACACACAAGCCTGGCTTTTAATTAAAGGCCCTCCAAATTAAATGAAAACAAATTCAATTATTACATCTCATTGGAACAGCTCACAGCATATCCTGACAGCATTTATCCAATGGGCAAGCCAGGGAAAGCTCGGCTCCCACAACTTAAATTAATGTGCCCAGTAAATGATTTTTCTTATCATTGCTTGAACAGGTTTTTTGCCACTGGGTCAGCCCTAGCTGTGGTCTTCACTGTCTCTGCAAAAACTGTGTTTTAATATAATTTCTCTTTTCTCTATCTTTTCTAATCTCTACCTAGTTCTTATTCTCTCTTTCGGCATGGAAGGAGAATGGTCTCATGTTCCGCTCCCTGTGAGGATAGAAGATAATTACCCTCCAATCTTCGAGGGTTTGGAGGTGCAGCTCAGATATGCACCCCTTAAATTTAGATCCTATCCAAAGCTCTTAGGGATAGCCAGGGGACTGTGTGTATGTTTCTGGCTCTCCAAATTGCCTGAAGTTTAGAGGAATGTGCATTGAATTGTGATTATTGTTATGATAGATCATAACAATAATCATAATAATAACGTGTTTATTGAGGACTATAATGTGCCAGGCAGTGCAAACAGCATGCAATTAGACACAGTCCCTACCCAGTGGACCGATTACATAAGTGGAAGCAAAGCAAGCCCCAAACAAAAGGAGCAGCAGAAATGAACTGAAGGCAGAGCTGAGAAGAGAGAGGAAACTATTTCTTTTTTGATTACTGGCCAGTGGAGGTCATGCCTCTACCTTGCCTGGGCCACATTGCTGAGGCTGCACTTTCTGCAAGATTTTCTTTTGGGTGTGAAACTCTTTAGCGAAGTGTCAGATTGGGCTTAGGGTTAGAGGGTTTATAAGACGAGCATTAGGTTTGGAGGCAGGAAACTGCATTTTTTGCCACTGTAGGGATTGGCATAATCTGATTGGAAAGCCTCAGAAGTTTTTTGGATGTGTGTACAAATCGGAGTCTGTTGTCCCCAGGCACTGCCACAGGCAGCATCATCGCTTTGCTTCCTGGCACCAGAGCCAGCCGTGCGAAGGAGACGCAGGTGAGGAGGGAGCTGAAAGTGGAGCTTAGTGGATGTCCGTGATGATGAGGAGTCTCCAGGTCTTCTGTCTGAGGGTGCCCCTTCCCCAGAGCTGACTGGGTTTGTTTCCTATCTCATGCTGTTGAGGAGGAAGACCCAAATGCAGATGGTAACAGAGAAAAAGCAGGTACATCACAAAAACTCCAGATCTCCTTGTAACCCAGTCAGCAGGGAAAAGCAAAGCAGGAGAAAGCCGTGTGGGCCAGGGAGAGGAGCTACAGTCCCAAACCTGTGGCTGCCAGACACAGTCTGCCTGGTGTTCTGGGCACCAGGAACTCAGCCCACATGCTCAGAGGAAACAGTTTTGCTTCGAGAACTAGACTGAGTGTCCGAAACTCCAGGAGAGGATCTGTGTGTTCTGTGTGTAACGCCCGCAGGCCTGCTGGGCTCTCCTAGGGTGACAGCCAGCCAGGAGCCAGGTGTGTGGGGGAACAGACTCACCCAGTCTTCCTTTTCACACCCTCTGTTGAGCAAGCATCCTTAATTACCCCTTTCACCAAGTGTCCTGTGAAAGCCTGTTTGGGATGTATGCAGAAGAAATAGAAGATCCTCTCAAGGTATTTGTGATCCGATTGTGGGGTGGAAATTACACATGCATAAAGGAACTCTAAAATGTCGAGTTCCATTTTCCTGCAATAATCCCATAACTTCTACATATGTTTATGATTCATTTTAACATGTGGTATTTTTATTCTCTGGTTCTATCTTATCCTTCTGCTCTAGATGAAGCTTTGTCAAAGTAGGGTCTGTGCCTTTATTTTTATTTATTTTTTTCATTTTATAGCTCCCAAAATTAGTACTGTCTCTGGCATTTGGCAGTATTTGTTTACCTTTGAATTGAATAAAATAAAAGTCTAACTCAAACGCCCCCGGCCAGAGTGGGGGCAGCCTCATTTGTTCTCCTGCTCTACTTTGTTTATGCTTCTCTTATTGTTACTACTGAATTGGCCTCATCTATAAGCTGTAAGAGGCAGTCTGGCATCGTGGTTAAGAGGCTGGCTGTCTAACCACGGGCAAGTTAGCATACTTAATCCCTCTAGTCTTTCTTGTCTGTTAAATGAGTAGGATGAAAATAATACTTACTGTATAAGATTGTCATGAGGATTACATGGGTAACACACGAGTTGGAGCAATGACTGGCATGTGGTGTTATCTAAGTGGTAACTTGTCTTCTTGTCACAACCCTGAGGAGGTACTATTGGGGGTTGAAATGTGTCCTCCAAAAAGATATGTGCAGGTCCTACTCCTCATGCCTGTGAATGTGGCCTTATTTGGAAGAAAGATCTTTGTAGAGGCAATCAAGTTAATAGGAGACCATGCCTGGTTAGGGTGGCCCCTTATCCAATGACTGGTGTCCTTACATGAAATTTGGACACAGAGACATACTCACAGGGAGGAAGGTGTGAAGACACGGACAGATGACACAGGGAGAATGCCACAGGAAGACTGAGGCTGTGACTGCAGCAATGTGTCTACAAGCCAAGGAATGCCAAGTGTGGCTGGCAACCACCAGAAGCTAGAAGGGAAGCACAGAATAGGTTCTCCCTCAGTGCTTCCAGCAGGGACCAACCCTGCCAACTACTGGACTTCAGACTTCTAGCCTCCAGAACTGTAAGAAAATTAATATCTGTTGTTCAAAGCCCCACAATTTATGGCAGTTTATGGACTGAGTACACTTTATCTTTCGTATATTCATCCAGTACAATACCTAGGAGAGTGCTTGGAAGGTAGAAGATTTTGGCTAAAACGTATTTGTTGAATTAGATAAAATCAGCCATGGGATCATTAATGTGAATAAATAATTATAAAATGGTTTTAGTGGAAGGGGAGCTCATCAGTCTCTTCTTTGTACCACCTATTTGAAATTAAATAAAGGGTGCATATTTATTCAATTAAACTTGCCAATTTCCTTTCAATTGTGATATAATGCATAATTGGTGTGATAACATTGCATATCAAACTACATTTAAAATTATAATAATAGGCCTGGCTCAGTGGCTCATGCCTGGAATCCTACTACTTTGGAAGGCAAAGGCGAGAGGATCCCTTGAGGCCAAGAGTTTGAAACCAGCCTGGGAAATAGCTAACAAAAAATTAAAAGGTTAGCCTAGCTGGGTGTGGTAGCATGGGTAGTCCCAGCTACTCGGGAGGCTGAGGCAGGAGGGTGGCTTGAGCCCAGGGGTGTGAGGTTGCAGTGAGCTGTGATGACACTACTGCACTCCAGCCTGAGCAACAGAGCGAGAGTCTGTCTCAAAATAAATGAATAAAACAAAATGAAATAATAATAATAAAAGAAAAGGTAGTTACCGTAAGAGGGTGATCTCCTGTGGTGAGCTGTCTTGATTCATTCTGTCCAATTTAGCCCACTACATATACTGATCCCTTCGTATGACCCTGGGGCTCCTTAAATGACATTTGATAACTCCAAGTAGAAAAAAATTAAAACAAACAAATCAAGGTGTGGTGTACAAATCAAGGATTGTGTTGGCCTTGATCAGAATTTCATGAACGTTTCTCCAATGGCCGATTGTGTGCCTGGTATCATGTTAGAGAGGGGATTCAGTGGTGAGTAAGACAAACAGTGAGAGCAACAAGGATTAACATTTGGTGAAGTCTTTATTGTGCACCAGTTAGTGTACTAACACACTATCTTAGTTGCTCTCACAATAACTGCTTGAGTCAGGTAAGTCCATTTCACAGATGATAAAACATGCCTAGTGAGATTTAGACATTGCCCAAGGTCACAGAGTAAATAGGAGAGACCCAGCTTTGTTCTTAGGTGGTCTAACTCCAGAGCTCTTTAATCACTGCGCAAGAACTTGGTCCCTCTTATGCTCACAGGGCATAGAATATAGCCGCAAAGAAGGCAAGCAAAGCATTGCCATACAGTCATGGAAAGAACAGGGGCAAGAAGACTTCCAACAGGAATCCTAAGGTAAGATTGTCTTCAATTTGAGTTCCACACCAGCTGGGGCAAAGCAGAGAGGAGAGAACCAGACTTTTGGCTGGTTTATCATTACAAATTCTACCCTGGTTTGACCTAGGGTTGTCCAATCACTGGGAAGTGCTTTCCTAACGTAGAATTTCTACAGAGGCCTGCAGGGCAGAAACCATATAAGGTCAGCCTACTCAGCGGTTTTCAGCTAGGAGCCAAAGGCAGAGCAGGGGCCTGAGCTGCGTGGGGGCAGCATCTTCCAGCTGTCTCAGGTCCTGGCTGCTTCTGTCTTGGTCTTGCTGTCTTGTCAGACCCAGGAGATCTGGTGCTTTCCTAACTCCAGGCAAGGCATATGTGCTTATGGTAAATGGGAAAACATCTCTTGGTCCTTTCAAAGAGATGCTGATCCAAGATGAAAAACCATGTGATTATCAGAGACCAGACATGTGCGTGGGTCAGCTGCCTCGCTTCTCTACGTTTCAACTCTAAGGTTGTTAAAAGCATTACGGTGCCCTGTGCTACGGCTTGAATGTGTTCCCCAAAATTCATGTGTTGGAAACTTAGTCCCCGGTGCAACAGTGTTGAAAGGTGGGAACTTCAGGAGGTAATTAAGTCATGAGGGCTCATAATAGAGTCATGTTATCTTGGGAGTGGGTTCGTTGTCACCAGAGTGGGTTTGTTATGAAAGCAAGCTCAGCCCCCTCCGGCTCTCACTTTCTCTCCCCATGTGACGCCTTCCACCACAGGGCCCTGCAGCAAGAAGGCCCTTGCCAGATGCTGGCCCCTTGACCTTGGACTTCTCGGCTTCCAGAACTGTAAGGAATAAATCTCTGTTCTTTATAAATTGCCCAGTCTCAGGTATTCTGTTAAAGCAGCAAAAAATGGAAGAAGACACACTATTTCAGAAATCTTTTTATATCTTCATGGAGTCTACGCAGTTTGACTTGCTCGTGGCCTGGTTGATTTTAGCGATTGACAATCGGCACTGACTCTGTTACAGAATCCGCTTGGCTGCTGCACTGAGAACTCACTGCTGTGACTATTGTCTCCAGCTTCAGTGGACTTCCCAGAGGTTGCCTTTGAAAATTTCAGACTCAACCGTTTCCCCACTCACTGAAGGCTTAAAAGAGAACAAGTCTAAAAGAGACTGGCTATTTTTAGTAAGGACTTGGTTGTGAGGAGATTATGAGTGGGAGAGTCAGCCTCAGGAAACCAGACATTTCCCAGCCACTTTTGAGTCTTCTTTTTTCTTTTTCTTTCTTTTTTTTTTTTTTTTTTTTTGGTTTGGAGTGAATCTCTCAAACCTCAGTCATATTAAAACAAATCCCACCAATATCCAGTTTGCAACTTGCATGAAGATCATTAACGACAATAATATCAACACAACATTTAAAAATAGAATACCTGGTATGAGACCCAGCTCTGCCACTTTGAGACTGTGACCCTTGATCAGACTGTGACTGAGGTTGAAATAATGCAAACTCTTGATGCCTCCCAGCCATAAAAGGTGAATAATAATAATGATGGTGATGATAATAGCTTATTTCACAGGATTTTTGGAAAAGTCAAATAAGATAATGTATGAGAGAATGTTTTGCAAGTTGTAAAATATTGTATAAAGTTTTGTTATTTTTACAGAAAATACATATGGATTTTATGCCCTTTTCAATTATTCATTTTCTATCTCTTCTAGTGGTCTGAATAATCGGATATTTGGTTCTTATCTTACTTTCTTGGAACTCTATATTTTCACATCAATTATTTCATTTTATTCTCATAACATGTCTGTTTTACCTGCAAAAAGCAGAATGTGATCAAGTTGTCTAATATTTAAAGTAAGATGGGCTCCAACTTCTAGGCCTCTTGGTATTTTTCAATTACTTTCCCGTGTTAACTTGGGGAACTTGTTAGTGTGGAGAGCTGGATCAGTACTTAGTGGGGATGAAACGTGCAAGATCACCTTTTCTTCAGATTCAGAAGTTTGTAAACAGGAGAACAGTTGGGTGCCGGAAGGAAAAGCATTGCAATGTCCCAGGAGGCCAGTGGCTTATTTCTCTTGATTGTGTGGCATTTTCAGAACATAAGACTAGCAGCCTTGTCTGGCAGCTTTCTCAGGGACTTTCTGTCTTTGGGGCCCAGCTTGAGTCACAGCATCTGAAACCAGGTGTCCCAGTCTTAGGCGAGGTCCAGGCTGGTCAGGGCCAAGGGGCTACATCCCCCAGTGGGAAGAGCACTGGACTGAGAATTGGAGGCCACTCGCTCCCAGCTGGGTTGCTTGCCTTGAACACGTCACTTCCCTTTAGAATACTGATCATCCACCTTGTTCATTTTTCATTTTTTTATTGTGCTACCATAACATAAAATCTACCATTTAACCACTTTTAGATGTACAGTCTAGCAATTCAGTGGCATCAAATACATTCACGTTGTTGTGCAACCATCACCACCATCCATCTCCAGAACTATAAAGGATTGTTTTTAGAGTAAAATGAAATCATTTCTGGAAACACTCTTAGAAAAGCCTAACACACCATGGGCATGCAAGATATTGTTATGACTCTTATTGCCCAATAATTTTGCCCCTTCTGGGGCAAATATTATCTTAAAAAGGTTGCCTAACTTATGTATGTTTTGAGGAGGCTAAGAAAACTATCTCCCTGGAAGAATTCAAATTAGTGGAGAGGTCCCTTGGTCAGGATCATGTGGACACAGCTGACGGCCAAGGGAAACATGTGGGTTACCTATAGCATTTGAAGTCATGTCCCACTTGAACTGTCTATAAATTTGCATCAATCACTTCTTTCCCTGAGGCTGAGTTAGAAGATATCATTTCCCTCCTGCTGGGCATTTGAAACTTATGGGCCCCAAGAGCTGAAGCAGTAATGGGAAGGAGCCCATGCAGCCTAGTGAACAGTCTAAAAATAGTTGAGAGAAAGGGCTCTCTGAAATGCAGAGTTTTGATGGTCTTATAGAAGACAAGTGGCTTTCTTACTTCATCCAAACCAGTTTTTCTACCCTAAGTTTACGGGAAGATTTGTCTAGCTTGCCAAATGCAATATGGAACTGACCTGTGCATATATTAGGAGAATATATATATATATATATATATATATATATTCTCCTAATCTGGTTAAATTTAGAAAATTGGATTAAAGGGAAGACAAATCTAAGAATGACATCCTGCTTCAGGAAGTAGAAATCCGGTAGCATGGGTTTCTGCATGGGTAATTTTGAGAACTGCTGTTCTCTCTTGAAATTAAATTTGTAGAGAGAATAGGGCTAATGGCCATTTGTATCCAGCTGCCTGCATCCGTCACATATCTAGAGGAGCAGAGTGGACGGGTGGTGTGCGTGTGCCATGCACAGGACCCCCACTGTGCTGAGGAGATCCATAAGCCTGCACGGAGTGTGATGGTAGCCGGCTAGTCTGCAAACACATCGTGAGAGGTAGCAGGAGAAGGTATTGATGATGGCGAGCAGGAGGATGGCAGCTGGCATTTATTAACAGCTTACCATATACCCAGCATTTTGCTGAACATGTTAGCTGTTTTCCATCATTTAATTATTAAGTTCATTGTAGCTTAACGTGGTTAAGCAAACTGCTCAAGGTCATACAACTGGTAAGGGGCAGAGCTGGGCTCAAACCTAGGCCCATGTTATTCCTAAGCCCCAAGCCCTCATACATGACCAGTAGAGGTGGCTGCCTGATTTAGTCCCTAGTGAAAAAAATCACAAGAAAACAGGCTATTTTTGTTTTTGCCCTTTCCCCTTTATATTATAGTTCTTTTCCTAAATTTCTTTTTACTAGAGGGAGAGATTTTAAAAAGTATATCTGAATTTTTTATTTCAGTTACCAGAAAAAAAAAAAGAATTGTGTAATAAATACCAAGATTCCCAATTTAAGATTAAGAGCCACTCTGATACAGTTGTAGTTTCAGGTGTATCCTTGTCCCCAGGGATCTGATGTGTTTCTGGTTTTTGTTTTTGCTTGAAAGGAGTTGTTCTTTGGCAGAAATAAGTCCTTTAGCATAAAAAAGTCGTACAGAATGCATGTAAAATCCACACCCTTTGGGATTTTCAGAACAGTGATTCCTAACTCACATGGGGGAATAAGGCTAACAGGAACTTAATGTTTGGTGAGGGGTGGGACCACAGAAAGATGAGACAGTGTTGGCCGGCTTTTGCATTTCATGACCTTGGAAGTGGGTAGACGAGGCCTTGTCAAAAAATAACAAGTGAGGATCTGAGGTGTATGCCCTTCAGGGTCCCTGTATGTCTAAGAATGCAACAGCGAAGATATTTAGATTTTTTTAAACTTATTTTGAAAATTGTATCTTTGCTGTTTGCATTTCTTTGGATTTTTTTTTCCCAAAGGTATCTGTAGTCTTGTTTTATCCTTTGGATAGAGAGGATGCATACACATTTATTAAGGTGAGACATTAGCAAAAGGCTCTTGTATTTTTTCCTGAAGGAACAGAGAAGAGGCATCTTATTCATTCAACAAATGTTTACTGAGTCTCTACTATGGGCAGATGGTTGTATTAATGTTAATAATAGGCAGAGAGTATAAAGAAGACTTATTCTCATCGTGTACTCCTCACTGCCTGTGAGGAGTATACAATCAAGTGATGCTTTCAGAGATGACCCTCTCCTGACCCAGGCAGGAAGTGGTTACACATGGACATAACGAGAGAGCCGCTTTCTGAAAAGACCACACTAGACAGTACCAGGACACCCGAGTGACTCCATCAAAGCTAAAGATCAGAGGCAAAGCTGCTAAATGTCACTAGAATAAATCTCACCTGCTGTGAGGGAGCTCCGAATTTTGTGCTGGTCAGTGTAATTTATTAAAGGTCCATGTCCCCAGGGCTTGGTCCCCCAGGTCAGCAGGTCAGCCTCCCTTTGTTTCAGGGGCTGCTGATGGGATGTCTCCTTGCAGACAGGTGTCTGCTGGAGATTGCCCTTGGCAACAAAAAGGACTTAAGTGAGAGCATAGGGTTGGATAAACTCAAATCCATCATCGCCACTAGAAAAACATTTCAGCAAGCATGCCATACTAATGATGGGTAAATAGTGTCATCTTCCTTGAAGAAATGCCTTTATCGCACCAGGATTTAATGTAATGCCTCTACCTTTACCGGGGATCAATATAAAACCTGGCAATTGAACAGCATTTCTGTATCTTTTATAAAAATGAGGCTGGAGGTATTTTTCCACTATGTCACTCAAAGTCTTTTTTATAAATCCTGTCAGTTGCAACTCTACATCTCTCACAGTAAATTTCTGTTTAAGTTTGGTTCCAAGGAAAGTGCTGTCTTGACTGATGAATTTGTATACTTCCTGTTTTTAGAGAACAAACAACGTAAGCCAATGTCCTTCCCATTTGCCTTAGCCGGCACAAACCCAGAGCCAATCGCATTACCCGAGTGTCACCTGCTCAACTCAGGTAGCTGCAACATCCCTCCCTTTGCTCCCTCCAGTTGATCTCCGTTTTGACTTGTCCTTAAAAGACTTGCTTCACACCAGGGGAACCTGAAGTCCACTATGTTTACCTATCTGTTCATCTCTCTTTCTGATACAACAAAGTGAAATGGATCCTTCTGGAATAATTGGGGAAAGAGTGGCATGTTTTTTGGTTCTTGAAAATAAGGTATAGATAATGAAACAGCTTTTGAATAACAATGACTCTATACCCCTAGACTAGATATGGAAGGGAAATGAAGAAAAAGGAAGAGATATGGTCCATGTCCTTGGAAGGTATCAGCCCAACTGGGGAGGGCCATCCACACTTTTGTCCCCTCTCCACTCACATGCACTTGGAAATGACTCATAAACATTTGCCAGCTGTTTGAAAATAAGCACTAATAATTACTACTCTTCAACTGCCGAGAAAATCCTCCAGAATCAATGCTTCTTTCAGCAAATGGACATGGAACTCTGCTATGTGCACATTGCTGAGGGGTGATGAAGATGGGTCACCCTCAGTTCTTGCTCTCAGGATCTGGCATTGTGAGTAGGGGCCAGACCACTCCCACAGATTTCTATATTACAGCCACATGCAAATGTCTCTGTAGAAATAGGAGCAGTTTCACAGTGACCCAGAAGAGTGAGGGATAAATTTTTGGTTGGGAAATCAGGGTAGGCTTTACAGAGGAGGTGATATTGAGCAGAAGGATGACTTACAGGGATCAAACAAGGATGCAAAGAATAGCAAATGCCGGCTGTACTCAAGGACAGGGCACATGCAGGGAAGCAGATTGAAAGAAGTGAAAGTTAAGTCAGGAATATTTTAATATTATCACATCCCTTGAAAAACTCGTGCCCAATGTTGTAATCAGAAGGGAGCTATTGTAGGACTTTGAGCAAGAGAGTGATCATCAGACTTGCGCTTCAGAAAAACTGAGTTGAACCTTGGGATAGAGACATATCAGAGGATGAAAGCCCAGGTAAAAATTATAACAACATGGAGGACAAATAATGTCCCTTCATCAAAATTTGTCAAAGGGAGTGAGGAAAAGATAAGAATGAGTGACACAGATGTCGGAGAGATTGTTGACAACAAAATTGGCAACTGACAATATATTGACTCTGAGTTGTGAGCCTGGGTGACTGGCAGCCCAATGACAGCATCCTTTAGAGTGACGGCAGTGGTCCAGGAGCAGAGTGCATTGACAGGGCTAGGCGAGGGGCAGAGAGAGGCCAACGGGGCATGTTACACTAAGGGGGGGCCGCAGTGGGGAGGCGTGCTCAGCTCTGCCGGAGAGGTGGGGGCATGGCAGAGAGAGCACTTTCTCTTCCTCAGCCCTGGGTCACTTGGGCAGGGGTGAAGTGACGGAGAGGGAGGTGATTACAAGTCCTTGAAGATTCCTGAGCCAGGTGTTGGGGAGAGAGTCTGCCAAAGCTGTAGTCATTTGACTCTTCCATGTTAACCAGCAGGAGAAAAATCCTCTAGAACTTGGGTTGTTCTTGAGATTAGCCTGTCCAGAAGCAGAAATAGCCTGAAGAAGACGGAGAGTGGATAACCAGCCTCCGTAAGCCCGCCGCACCCTTCCCTCTGGGCGGGGTACACCGGTGACGGTTGCAGCGGCTGGGATCCATTGAGCTTTTCATCCACCGTGTCAAGTGTCACACTGCACACTTTATCTCATTGAACAGTCACAACAACTTAGTGAAGTAGAAACATATTTCTCCAGGCCGCACAGCTACCAAAGCTGGTGAGCAGCAGCCAGGCATTCTCTAGGGTGGAGACAGGGAGTCTGGGTGATTCTCTACCTGTGGTCGTTACATTCACAAAGTCACTGAGTTAGTGAGTACCCAAACCTTGCTCCTAAGGCAAGCACAGGGTTAGGTTCCTGCAAGCCTCTGGTCACATTTTTGTCCACCAAACAATACATAACTTTATTTTATGTACATTTCTGTTTAAAGACACCTTATTTAATGTATGTTGCTGGCTTGCTAACATTGAACTCACACGCAACAGCACTATGCCTAGGGTCTGAATGCAGCTTCTCCAACACACTGACTTTCTCTATAAGACACATGTCACGTCACAGTCTTCCTGCACTTAGGTGCACTAGACAGCACTACAGCTCTGTGCTTGGGGGCCATTGCAAACAGTGAAAACACCAACAAAAATACAAAAAAATATGGCATTAAACAGACTGTGAGAACACGTTTGTAGTATGAGAGCTGACACAAAAAGACAGGGTGCCACCTTGTTCAGCCTCAGCTGGGATCATGAGTTTCAGGGGACTCAAGTTTTTCACCAGTCTGCACATATCCTCGAATGACCACTGTGGGTATTGGTTTTGGGGTTACAAATAAATGTTGGTGAGCAGACAAATCTGCAAATATGGAATCCATAAGTAATAAGGGTAGACTGAACCTCAGGCTACAGGCACATTTCTTGCAATTCGTGCACTTCTGAGAGAAACCTATGGAACAGTGCTCATGATGTATCTTGCTTGCTCTTGGTTTTGTTTCTCTTAATCTTGGAGGCAGCATTTCTGTGACTTCCCAGTTCAAATAGCAGCTCCTTGGAGGTAAGTTAGAAGCCCTGAAATGAACTGCAGAGCAGGGGCACGTGGCCCCTTGCAGAAGTGTCAGGTGGGGACCCAGGTCCTCCTGAAGTTCCACAAGTGAAGGATGGGGTGACAGCAGGCATCAGAGGACCCGGCAGGCTCTAGATTCCCTCTCATGGATTCTAGCCTTTATTCACCCTTTCTTGGCCTGTGCTTTGGGCTGATGGCAGTGAAGGTTAGAGCCATTTTTCCAGTGTTAAGATTCTTGTTGATATAGCTGTTCATGATTTGGGGCATGTTATAGGATAGGGCAGGTTAAGGTGAAGTTTATAGAATCAGGGAGATTCAAGTTCACTGCTGGATCTGACCCTTCACCCACTGCGTGATCTTATACAAATACCTTAATCTACTCAATCCCCAGTTTCCTCATCTGCAAAGTGAGGGTCATCATTATATTTACTCCTTAGAATTTTTGTGAAGATTAAATGCATTAATTCATGTAAAGTGCTCAGTACAAAGCCTGCCATATGGCAAACACTGAGTAAGCATTAACTTTTAAAATTTTATTATTTTATTATTTTACATATTACATACATGTTAAAATTATATGTCATTTGAAAAAAAATTTGCCTTTGATTGTTTTCCCTATATAATTTATAGATTGAATACAGACTTTGGGGTCAGATTAGCTCAATTCTCTCCCTAACTTCTTCTTTTCCTATCTGGGTAATTTGGGGCAGATTACTAAACTTCTTTGAATCTTAGCTTCCTAATCTGTTAAAGAGGGAAAAAAAGTCTAACTCTCAGATTGTTCGAAATGTTAAATGACATAATGCACTTAAAAGAACTTTAGCCACTGAGTCTAACACATGATAAGCCTTGATAAATCCTTGCTGCTATTATAATTTTTAATATTGTTAATCATAATACGGTAACTCTTTCTGAGATTGTGTTGTAATACATTCTGTAGCTTCTGGACTTACTTCTTACATCCATTAACAGACTTTCTTCCAACAAAGTGCATGCCTGAAATGCGTCCTGCTTTATGATGGAGGAGTTGCTATGTGGTACTGCAGAGCACTCCAAGCATATGAGAGTTAAGAATTCAGCAGCCAAAGGATGGGTAGAGCTGGGTGGTGGGGCAGAGGGGTGCAAATTCTGCTGGATAAAGGCTTTTTGCTTCCGAATTCTTCCCATTCTAATGTTTCTGGGGTTTAGGGAGGAGGGAAAGTACAGACAAGAACCTCATGTGTCCGCACTGGTTAACAAGAGGCTCAGAGCTTCTGGGAGACCAACCACAATGACAGGAGATCACAAAGGGACAGGAGGCTTTCCCTGGGGCTTGGAGGAGCAATGCCAGTAGGCCATTCTGCAGCCAGAAATGTGTCTTCATGGGTACATCTTACTACGGGGAGTGATTTTTCTTGGCTGCCTGTCCATGGCTGCTCAGCAGGGCCACCACATGCCTGCCATGTCTTCCCATTAAACCATCCATTGCAAAATGTTGACATTCATTCCACAGTTTGACCTTTATTTCCCCCTGTCTCCCCCAAACTTCTCCTTCTGCCGAGTCGTGCAGGTGGGTAAATCTTCCTCTGCTGCATCCGCATGCTGGGGAAATTGGCTGGCTCTGCTAAGTGTGATTGGAGCCGTTTGTTTTTAAGCTGCACATAAGCATCAAGAGAGATTTATAACACTTTCCTTCTTGCCGAATCGACCCACTGGGAGCCATTAAAGTTTTATTGCTCTCTGCAGTTGCCTGGCCAGAGTGGAATTGAGGGGGCCTGTAGTTGGAAAAGCTTTTTCTTCCATTGGTTTATTCACAGGGAATAGTGGGTGGAGGGAATAGATGTGATGCTTCTTTTGTTCAGTCTCCTTGTTTTGGCTCCAACCCTTTTCCAAACGTCACTGAACTCTTGGGATGACATCCCCCATATATTTCACTCTGCAAGCTAAGCCTTCTTGCTCTATCAAGACCTTCCTAAGGTCCCACCTTTTCCAGGAAGTCTTCTTGTATTGATCAAAGTAAGGCCATGAATGTTCCTGATATTCCTCTTATCTCTCTTGGCTGGACTCCAAGCCCTTTCACATTTCACTGGTCTTCATCCCAGGTTTTGATGACTATTGTCCTTCAGACTTGCAGCTGCCTCTTAATGTTGGGTAAATGTACAGATGTTCTGGTCATAAATCCTGAAGTTGTGTAATCCTGACTCTAGGGGCAGTACTAGAAATTCTTTAGCTCAATGTAAGCAGTGATTTACATTACTCAGGTTCATGTAGTGATCGAGGTATTCTCATGGCCTGTCTGGAAGGAAGAGTCTTTGCAGGAGATGTTCTCATGCCAGATTTTAAAAAGGAAAAGTTTTCCAGTGATGACTTCAGCTTTCTCCCACTCTGTCATTGGGCCTTTAGCTGAAATAGGTAGACACAGCTTGGTTTCTGTTGGAATAAGACATCCTCATTCATTGCCAATCCGTAGTAGAGTATTATTATAAATTTACCATGTGCCAAGCACCATGGAAGTTCCTGAGATGACAAAGCCCTGGGCCCTGCATCTGTGGAGCTCACAGCCTAGCACAGAAGATCGTTTTAAATAATGTCCCCTGAACAGTATCTGGAATGAGAGCATGGCCTGGGCTTTGGGATCATTTATGCAATTATGCGGCCAAGCCACAAGCAAGATCAGTCTTCAACATAATAAGATACAACATGTAATAATAGTAATAGTAATAACAATAATAATAATTACCATCTTTGAGCAGCTATTTTATTTAGGTACTGCACTAAATATATAGATTCTTTCATTTTTAATTTGATAAAAATCTCACAAAATAGATTTTAGCTGAATGTTATGTACAAGGAAACCAGAACCCAAAGAGGTACATTGACTGGCCTGAGGTCGTGCAACCAGGTGGTGACTGAACCGGCCTGGAAGCCAGACTACAGCCACACAGGGTCACGTACTCTCTTGTTGCTCTGCATACCTGGCAGCCTCAGGAAGGTTTTCACAGTCATGATCTCGCAGTGCAATTTCAAGCTGCTGTTTTGTCTTGCATATATATTTGCACTTAAGCTACAGTCCCCAACCTCTGGGCTGTGGACCAGTACCAGTCCATGGCCTGTTATGAATGGGCCTCACAGCAGGAGGGGAGCAGTGAGGAGTGAGTGAAGCTTTCTCTGCATTGACAGCTGCTCCACGTTGTTCTCCTCATGGCCTGAGCTCCACCTCCTGTTGGATCCAACTCACCCCCACACCCACCCATGAAAAAAAAATTGTCTTCCATGAAACCGGTCCCTAGTGTCAAAAAGGTTGGCGACCGCTGTTTTCAGAATGAAAGCTTTAGATAGGTTATAAGATTTTATCATAAGGTGTAGAGTTTTGACAGGCATGAACACCTTGAATGAGGTCACTCCCTGAGGCTCCCACTCTGTCAGTTCTCAACCTTAATACACTCCAATTTTCCTGGGGATTGATGGTAAAATCTCAAAGTAGTTGAGAGCCAAGTACTGAGATCAGAATTCAAGGGTTCAAGTCTTGCCTTTGCCACTTATTATTAGCTAAGTGACTTTAACCTACTGTGTGCCTCAGTTTCCTCATCTGTACCATGAGAATGATAAAAGAACCTACTGTATATACTTAACGTGAGGGCCAAATGAAAGTCAATACATTTGAAACACTAATGACTATGCCCGGCACATAATAAATCTTCAGTAAAGTTTAATTTTAAATATCACTCTTTTCAAATATTTAAAGTCATTCACACACATCGTCACATTTAGCCTCATAACCTGGAGTAAAAGCTATCATTATATTACTTAATTAAGGAGGCATTCTCAGAGAGTAAGAAAGACACATGTTCTGAGGCATTGGAGTTCACTGAAATGAACCAAAGCAGGGCAGAAAATTTCAAATTACTCATTATACTATCTCTCTAGAAGAAGCCCATCTTCTGATTATGATAGAGAAAGTTATGTTTGATATTCTTGGTTGAAACCAGTAATCCTTTGGAACAACCTCTTTGATTTTGAGCCTGAGCTGAAATGGAACATCTGGTTATGACAGCCATTTTCTTGAAAGAGGCGTTTGCTTTTCCTGGTCACCTAATGTTCCTCAGTGTTGTTCCTATGATGCAAACCGTCCGGAGCTCTTGCTGTGGGTCCCCAGTGCATTGTTTATTATAATATATCCTCTCGGTCCCCAACACAGCCCAAAGGCCAGAAACAACAGTGCAGTACCACCTCTTTCCTCCAGAGTTCTTGCTCTGTCACATTTTCCAGATTTATCTATGAGGGCGAAATGAAACAAGTGGAGGAACTTTGAAGTATGCAATAGTTATGTATGTGTGCTTAACAAACTCATCTCTCTCTAGCCACTGACCATTGTTATTATTATTTTACTGGGTATTTGCTATGGCCGCAGCCATAGTACTAGGCAGGTTGGTCCACGGTGTTGACCCTGGCAGGAAACCTATGAGGCAAGAACATCTGCTTTGGAGCATCTTTTAAGATTCCAAATAAAAACCATGGGCAGATTCAAGGGTCCCCCATGAGCTGTCCCTTGCAAAGCTCTCCGACCGCATTCACCCACTCTGAGCACTGTTTTCTGTCTCACCTCAAACATAGGGAGCTGGTTCCTGCCTCAGTGTCTCTGCACTTGCTAGCCCTCGGAAGGGTTCTGCCTGACTGCCAGGTGTCTTGCTTCCATGTGAGATCCAGGTTTCTGCTGAAGTAGCCTCCAGAGGCAGGTTGGCCCATGTATATTTTCTGATTAATCCCTCCTCCTCACTTTAGTTTTATTCACCGCACTTATCACTATATGTTATCATGTCAGGTGTTTGTTTTATAATCTGACTTCCTCATGAGAATTGCAAGCTATCTGGACAAGGATTTTGTCTGTCTTGTTCACCCTGCATTTATTCCTACAGAAAGGCTTGGAATATAGTAAGCACTGAATAAATATTTATTGGAAAAATACAAACATTGAGTGAAGGAATTAATAAACTAAGCAAATGGCTTAGAGGAATGGATGAACTTCCCAAGTTCACACAGCTGGTGTGTTTGCCAGGTAACTTCTCATAGCAGAACTCTGGTAGCACCAACAGGCTGTCTAGCCTTGGGTGCAGGTAGGCAGGACCAGACACAAGTCACTCAGGAAGTGAAGATGAAGATGCACGCTGGGTGATGCCCAGCCTGTGGCTGTTCCCTTCTCATCCTTAATGTCTTTTTGTGAAAGTATTGATCCCATCAATGGCACTGAAGTGATATCTTGCTTCTTCATTGGGGCTGGACCATTTATTGGTTATTTGTTGGTTCCTTAGTACAGGAGAGTTCAAAAACCTCCCAAACAGGGCGACATTGAGCCCTGAGCCTGCATCCTGCCTAAAATTTAAGAAGAGTCTTTCCTAGGAACCATCTTAGAAATCCTGGCCATGTATTTGAAGAACATTTGTATAGAATGTGGTACAAAGAGCCCAGACTGAGACCCAAATATCTGTACTGAGCGCAGCCGCCCCCCTTGCCAGCCTTACAAAAAGTGCCTTCATCTCCTGAACCTCAGTTTCTCATCTGAGGTGGTGGTGGGCAGGACCACCTGCAGCTCCCGCCACGGTCGATGCTATGCGTGCCAGCTCTCTCTCCCCATGGCCCCGAGGTGGCGTGAAGCATAGTGGTTCCATGAAAGGGCCAGGAAAGAGGAAAAAAGTGCCTATTAACAAGTCATTATTTAAATTTGATTTGCTTAGCTCTTTTCCTGGCCTGGTGAATTAAAAAAAGGATATCTCAGAGGGGGAACAAAAGCAGGGGACTTGAAGTCATACTTTTTGAACCTGCCAATTATCAAGATATTGCCATTGTGGGAAACACCCAGAGGTGGAGAGGGATTCCTCCCAACCCCCCCAGGATAAGGGCAGTAGGGAGGGAGTCCTTCTCCTGAGACAGAAACAGAAAAGAACCGTTCTTCGGAGCTGGGAGCTGGCCAGTATGTCTTCTAATTTAATTACTTATCTTTTTCTCAAATTGTTTATGGTACACTAGACTATTAAATGTGCCATAAGCAAACGGCTCTTGAAAGAGGAAGTGGATTTATTTGTTTTAGTTACCACTCCAACAAAAGTCTATTTCTTCTGCTAATTAAGATTCCATTCACTAATTTAAATGTTATGCTAATTAAAGTATAATTCTGAAAATGTAAAAAGGAGTTAAAAATAAAAAGAAAGAAAAAACTGGGTTGGCCTTTAGGAATTACATTAAATTTATTGCCTTGTAACAACGGCGAGCGGCTCCCGTGGCTCCTGCTTATTGACACCGTCCTCACATCCTCACACTTCAGCTCATTAACACGCACCTCCCCTCTCCCTCTCTAATGGGAGTTTTCTTGTGATGCTTTAAGATGCGTTGTGAGTTAGATCCTTGAAGCGATGTGTAGAATTTCTTCAGCTGGGCCACACGGAGCGTTGCAAGCTGCTGTTTGATTTGATGTTTAGAGAGAGAAAAAAAGAGAGAACATCTGGATTTCTGCTTTGTAACCAATTTCTGGAGCCAAGTTGCTGTTACTCCAGCTTCTCCATCCTCTCTGGAAGCCTGGGTATCGTACAGAAGATGGAGAATGACTTTTTCTGGCCAAGTTAGCATCTGGTATTTTGAGCATCTGGGATAAGACAAAGGAAAACGAGGACTCTGGGGACCCCCGTGGACAGTCATGAAGGGACGCAGTCATGGGAGCCTCAGCTCTGCCATCAGCCAAAGGAGCATCTTGAGGACTAATGCACTCGAGCTTGCCTGCTGACTGGCACAGAGCACTGCCTGCATGTCCCCTTCTTCCCTCTAGTTTTGAGGCTACAGCACCAGACTGGAAAATAGGACCCTGGAGTGGTTTTCTCAGCTTGAGCTTTTGTCTGCTAGGTGATCAAGTCTCTGTCTTCTACTAAGGCAAAACACACAGAGCCAAATGTTTAAGTTATTTATTGCCACATAACAAATTATCCCAAAACTTAGCAAATTCGAGCAGCAAATACTATCTCACGGTTTCTATGGGTCAGAAATCTGAGAGAGGCTTCTTCGGGTGTTTCTGAGTCAGAGTCTCTCAGGAGACCCGGCGATCACGGTGCCAGTGGGGGCTACTCACATCTGAACTTGCACATGGGCTGCCGGCGGAGCTTCAGTTCCCCATCACACGGACTCTCCACAGGGCTTCCCCCAGAGCAAGTGACCCAAGGGGAAGAGTGTGTGGCATCACTGCCTTTTATGACGAGTCTCTGAGCCTGGCACCCTCACTTCTGCCTTATTCCATTATCATGAATCATTGAGTCCTGCCCACGTGCAACACAGATAGGCGCCCCATGGGCGTTGGCACCAGGAGAAGGAGACCTCAGGGCAGTGCTGGAGGCTGGCCTGTCTCTGTGCTGACCCCCTCTGACCCAGTGCTTTGCTGTGTCCCACCCTATTCTGACCAGAGCCTGGACCTCCGGCCCTCCTGCAGCCAGAGCTATGTCTAGCCACTGGCCCTCTGTCCAGCCCAGGCAGCCTGGGAGGGTAAGCTCTGCAGACTTGCTCAGACCAGACTGTCCAGGGGAGAGGTCACATTTCCACTTCCGAGGGACTTCGGTCAGGGCTGGGATAAGAGCGGGTGGAATGAGTCATCATCTCCTGAAAGGTGCTGTCTCCACAGAGGCTGGTCTCCAACACGCTCTCAGCCTTCCACTGGGGCAGGCTTTGGAAAGGCCATTTTGAATGAGGCGCAGGTGGCAGCAGGCTTTCCTTTTGGTGTGAGTGACAACAGCTAGGATTGACAGAAAGAGAAGCTAATGAAAATGAACTAACTTGCATTTGGATTTGATTTTCAATGCTAGAAAGCAGGAAGTCCTGCTTTCAAGTTGACTTTCATGTCTCCTCTGGTTGGGTTGGCCACTTCTTTTTATTATTATCTTTCTGGACAATGGGTGAGTGAGATGCTCACACCGTCAACCTAAGGCCACAGTCTAAGCTAACTCTTGATGATTTCTGCTTTTCCCTGGCCTGTGGCTTGAAAAGAAGAGGAAGGAGAAGTAGACACCAGGCGGGAGTAGAGGGTGAGGACAGGGAAATCAGTCCTGGAGAGTTGGATCGTTTAGCAGGATCACGTTTGGCAGATGCATGAATCTGGGTGGCTGTCTGATGGGAAAATTCTGTCAAAACTCCCCAGAAATTAGACACACTGTTGCTAATTCAGTCACACAGCTGGGGCACGCTGGTGTTTCCACTGATGGACCACAGGTTTATTTGCCTGCCTTCGGGACTGAAGAGACTGAGGAGAGGCCAAGTGGGAGGGATAGTGACTTTCAGAGCAGATCAGCGGGTAAGCGAGGGTGGGGATGAGACTCTCCTTGAGCTCTGCATGGCATAGCCCTTTAGTGTCTAGGGAGTGTAGACAGTTAACCTTGGTGCTATGTGTACAACCTTCTCTCCACTCATGGTAGCATGAACCTGATCTGCTCAGAACATGCATAGCAAGTGTAGACATACCCTTCACTGGTCTACGAGCTATGAGACTGAGAGAGAGAGTTGCAGGCACAGACTGTACCGTCACACTTATTTATAGCTCAACACTGAGCCGCACTGATTCTGACCCTATTAAGGTTTATAGATTCCCTTCTAAGAACCTCAAATGATGTCTAGTTGTCTATTGCTTGCTCCCAAAGAAATGCCCTGGAGATAGTTCTGAAGATGCATGATATTCACACTTGACACCATCTCAGGATGGAGTTTATGGGTATATTCCATAAGCAAATATTTACTGAACATTCACTAATATGCTGGGCCCTGTGTTAGATACTGAGAAGCAGGTGGCAGTTACAGAAACAAATAAGACCTGATCCCTCACATCAAGAGGGGATCTCGTGTCTCCCGTGGGAGAACAGCAGATTAGGGATAGGGTGACCTGGGCCCTACCTTCACTCAGACACTCGCCGGCTGTATGAGCTTCAGCAAGTTTCCCAACCTTGAGTAATCAGGGGAACTGTGGGATGGGATCCATGGTTTAGACAGAGCACCATCGCAGCAATCGGGTCTGCTGGGAAAGAGCTAGAATGACAGGGATTCTTGAATGAGCTCCTGGAATGGCCGGGATAGGAGATACCCAGCAACTGAACTGTGGGTGTGACAGCAGCCCGGAGCAAAGGCAGCAACGAGGAGACCTGTGGGCTGTCTGGATAGGCAGGACCGGGAGGGCGGATGGAGCTATCGCAGGTGTGTCGCTTGGGCCACCGGTGGATGTTGGTGCTATTAACTAAGGTGGGAAACCTAGGCACAAGGAGGGGGAAATGGCAAAGAAAAGAAATGTAGCTCTATTTTGGATGAATTGTACTGAGGGCTCCTCATTGTGACCTGGACTCTGTGCTCCAAATTCAAGGACGTCACCTAGAATAGCCGAGGATCAGAAAGACCACCTAGGAGCTAAAATTAGTGGCAGTTTTAAAAACTCCTTTCATAAAAACTGAAATAAATCTGGAGAGATGCCCTCCTCTCCCCTCAGAGGCCTGTCCTTTGTTGGGCTGGGTGGAGCGGGGTGACAGAACATCGATCGGCAGGAGATAGATGGGAGGAAAAGCCCTCATTGCCCGCTGAATCAATGCTCCCTTAAAGACTGCAACAAACAGGATTAAAGGTTGAAAGACATTTATTGAGGGGCATATCTGAGTGTATGTTTTATTAGTCAGCCCCAGTACTGGGTTTATAGAAATGCCCAGCCTAGACACTGCCAAGAGCAATAAATCAGGGCTTTCTTCTTTGGCCGGCTGCCTGGGCAGTGATGTGGGGGTGTGTGACCCCAGGCCAGCAGGATGGAAGAGAGTGTTGTCTCCAGGCCATCTGGGGTGGGGAGGGGCTGGGGGAGGGGGCACAGAGGAGAATGACTGGCCGATGCCCCCTCCTGGTCTTTTCCTCCACTGGCTCACAAAGGAGATAAACATGCTTACTGCCCGAGTGCATGCCTCCAGGCTCTTTCGGTATTAGGATATTCCCCACCCCTCCTGCCGAAATCATTTGCCTAACCTTTTGCCTGACTGATTCAGAAGCTATTAAATGCACGCCATCCACACAGCTGGCCATTAATTGGGGGCCAGAGCTTGATTAATGAGCATTATGCTAATGTTGGGTCAGGGGGCAGATTATGTGTAAAAGACCAAAACAGTAAGTCAAGTCAAAAGCAATAACACCACCTTCCATCCCTCCGCCTCCCTAAATAAGTTGGCAGCTGGCGGCAAGTGGAGAAAAGGCATATTGATGAGACAGCACACAAGAGCCTGGCACTTGCCTTGGTTCATGTCATCAGCGGGGAGTCAGGGCTGAGCTATCCCTGCTTCCCTCCAAGGAGGAGCAGCAGCCACCTTGGAAAGGTGGGCTCCCGCGCCAAGCTGGCCTCAGGCAGGAGTGGGCAGCTATGGATCGTGGGAGTGACACGTTCCAGACTATAGTGTCTTTTTTAAAGGCCTTAAACTTACATGAATAAGTGATAAAATGCCCCGTTATGAATGTGTCCACTTAAAGTGTTTGTGTCCAAACACTGAAGTAGACTTAGAAAAGTAAGTCCTGAATCAGCCAGTCCTTGGAAATCTTGGCTTATTTGGCGGGTAGGACACTGCTCATCTCTGGTGCTTCCTGTGCTTTCTCCCTCCAGTCGCTCCTCCTGTCTTCTACATGGAATTCAAACCCCGCCCCCCCGAAGTTCTTTCTCCCTTCCTCTCCTCTTCATGCTCCACGCTTTCTCCAGGAGTGACTGTGTCCTTTTCATCAGCGGTTATCAGACATGTCTCCCAAGCTCTATGTCCTGGCAGAATCCTCTGAGCTCCAGGGCTCCACCACAGACACGCTGACTGACACGGTCCTGTGTAAATTCTGTGATATCCAGAATGAACCAGGCTCCCAGATGGGTTTTTTCTTGTATTGTATTGGTTAATCGCATGCATTTGCTTGAGCTCCTGCTAAGGAAACAGGCTTCAATCTGGGCTTGCCCCATCTTGTTTCCGGCACTGCCCTGGCCATTTTCCTCTGCTGTTTTCATCTTCTGTTTCTCTGCCAGTTTCCTCTGCCACTTACTGAGGTCAGGCTCTTACTCTCTCTTTTACATCATCACAAAGTCTTGCAGCTCCTACCTCCTTATCTAATTAATGTGCCCACACTGCCTTGGCTGTCGAGTTTCTGAACCATTCCTAGACACAACGGCTGTTTATTCTGAGCTGGGCTAGGGCTTCCCCATTGCCAGGCTGCTTCGCATCACATTCAAGTTCTTCAAACTCTGGGTTTGGCTGACATTTAACTCTATTTCCTGCCCTTCTCCTGGATCCCCTCCTTTCCTCCATGCATGGGGCCAACTGCTTGACCTGGAAGAGAAAACTCACGGCCACCCCTTCATGTCCCACTCACGATGTTGTTTTGGTGTGAGTCTGCAGGGCCTCAGGTTTCTGCCCTCAGCCAGGTCCTGGAAATGATTTTATAGATGATGCAAACAGATTCACATAAAAATATAGAAAACAAGCCCTACAAGATCAAGAGCGACAGGAAGCTGAGGCGGGGGGAGACTAAATATATAGGATGGCAAAATCACAATCAAAAATGAAACTATCAGGCTGGGAACTGTATGTAATCATATTAAATTTAACAGGGATAAATATGAAATTATTATATTCTTGATTTAAAAAAAAAACTAACATTTTAAAAAATACAGGATAGGAGAGTTATGGTTTAGCTAAAGCACCAACTGAAAAAAATTCTACTGATCTTAAGGATAACTTAAGACAACACAGCATATAGTTACCAGAAACGTAAACAAATCTTCGGCAATATTGACATAATCTACAGGAAATATGGCAACAGTCTTAATTTATTCTATGCTAAGGCTATTACATTGGAATATGATATCGCATTCTGAGTACTATATTTATAAAGGAATAGACAAAAAGGCATGTTTAGTGAAGATCAGTTAGGATAAAAACATAACATATGTGAATTATTGGAGGAATTATTTAATTCAATATTCCTATCAAGACTGAAATTGTGTAAATGGTTTTTGTTTCACTCTCTAAGGCCCTTTGAAATTTTATTCATTCTTTGGGGTCTAAATGAAATGCTACTTCTTTAAACCCTTCTCGATACATTTCTTCTGAATTCACTACATCCTCTATGATGATCGCATTGCATTTTGCTTGAACATCTATTTGTATTCTGGCTAGGTGCTTCTATTTCCGTCCTCTGTCAGCAGACTGAAAGCAACATCAGGGCAAGGACTATGTTGTACTCATTTTTCTATTTCAGGACTTAGCAGAATCCCTGGTACCTAGCATATAATTATTAAATGTTGAAGAAGCTTAGATATGTAAACAAAACCGTCCTTGAGACTAGTATTATCCAAACTGTGTTCTACTTGTGTTCTGAAGTTTACAAGCAGAGCCTAGTCTCAAAACTATGAATACATATTCCAGAAAGAGTTCTACGGTCAGTTAAGTTGGGGAGTTGTTAGGTTAAATAAAGTTAAGCTGGCTTTTTCCCTACAGGATTATTGAGAGCTTTTAATGTTAATGTAAACTGTGGATCATCCAATGATAGCTATTACACGCAGGACCTAGCAAAACCATTTGACTGCAGAACATGGTTTTTATGCAACACCATTTGACATTTCATGGAGCATAGTTTGAGAAATACTGAACTAAGCTTAACTTTAGAGAAATGACACAGAGCCTGTCCAAGAAGTGCCTACAGTGAAAGAGGTTAGAATCTGGGAATAGACCTCATAAGGTGAAGGAAGGAAAGACCACATACTAAGACACCCACTCCAGACATCAAGAAAATATATATTTGAAAGCTTACAGAGATGTTAGTGATGATGACAGCTACAAAAGATTGGGACACTCTGAATATAGAATCACGGAATTTCCTGATAAGCAGAAAAATAAGTGAAGCTGCTAAAGAAATGGGTGGGGCTACAGAAGGGGCTCTCTGAAGAGCTCGGCCCACAGGATGGAAGCAGAGACAGAAGTCCACAATCGGACACACACAGGCACTTAGGAGACTGGCACGTGGACAGGTGAGACAGGCACAGGCCAGCTTAGAACAGTTCATCCGTGTATGGACTAGTTAGAAGGCACGTGAGTTCCCTCTTGCACGTGTAATGGTCTGTTGTGGGTGGCTAGTTAGGAAAATTATCATCTGTAGGTTTTGAAGTTGGCTTCTGTTTTTGGTTCTACCTTTTGCAAAGACTTAAATGGTGAAATTATGATTATTATCAAATTTGCCTACAGCAAATATCTGCATAGTCAGTATATTGGGAGAGGAGTCAGAAGGAAAAAGATTTCAACTGCTGAGAATAAGTTACCTAAATGATTACAAAATGAAAGTAAGTAGAGGTAAAAAATGAATGTTTAAAATTACTTTAAAATTTGTAGAGGGATGAGATGAGATAGATCTGACTTCATTGCATATGGAGGAATGGAAAGTCACAGGGTATTGTTGGCAACACAATACAAAAGAAAACAGAATTTGTCTTGTCCCCCACCAATAAATAAATAAAAGTACTTATTACAAATAGTCAAATGACCAAATTTAGTACAAATGTAATGTTTGGGTAAAGCAGGTGATAATTTCACTGTCTTCCTTAAAAGCCACACAAAATATGGAATATTTTGTTCTCTCATGAGCATGATTTGAGAGTTCTATCAACGCAAAGATTTTATCAATGGAGATGGCCTAGGAAGGTGAAGGAAAAAATAAAAATCCTATCTGAAGAAAAATGGCTGAAAGGACTGGAGATATTTCATTTGCAAAATAAAAGACTTTGGGGAGACATAGCTTCTTCCAAACACCTGAAGCATAAAAAGAAAAAATTGGATAAGCTATATGGCTTCCAATGTCAGAATAAAGAGTAATGCCTAGGAATTATAGAAAGACAGATTTCAGTTCAATATGGTATATTCAACTTTTTAACCACTAGTATTGTCCAGTGGAGAACTAACTCACCCTGAAGGTCCTGAATGAATTGCCTGCCCATCAAATGAAGTGACGTGCTTGCAAGCACCGGGTACAGATGCTCCTGGGCTATTTCACCCTCTCTCTTTCTGTATTAATTTGGGTCCAGCTAGGAAACGAGAACCACACTAGGTATTTCAAACAGAGAGAATTCAGTAAAAGAAATGAGCACCACAGGTACTGGGGGACTGAACAAGACGGAAAGAATAACTAAATGTTCTAGAGGTAAGCGTAGGGGCTGGCTACTGCTCACGTAGACGGAAGAAAGAGCAAGAGGTGCAGGTCTCAGGATGCAGGGGCTCAGAGTGGAAGCCTGTGGCATTAGTGCCCATTTTTCTGAAAGCGGGCACCTCTGAGAGAACATGATGAAACTAGTTCTGGGAGTTCAAAATAAGCTGGAGGCTGGGGCCACCCACAGCTGCTGGGGCCTATGCCCCTCTGTCCATACCGACAGGAGCAGGAAAAGAGAGGAAGGAAGCACCCTTCCCATAGCCCACCTTTCCTCTTCATTCCGGCACCTTCAGTTGGCAGAACTCCAGAGATAGCTGACTGGCAAAACATTTGGCAAACATAGTTGTTGGCATCCCAGCCTGAGAACCACAGAGCAAAGTATGGAGGGATGCAGCTGGAGCTGAGAGACAATGGCCAGCACAGGTGACCACAGGACTGCTCAGAATTTACACACACCCGCTATGTGCGTATGTGAATGCCCCTTGCCCTCGGGGACACCTCCACCTGGTGGGATTCTCTCCGTGGCCTGTCGGCCAAACTCACTCCTGAACAGCGAGTCCTCAGGGACCCTGCCTTACTTTCCCACTAACACTTAATACTAGATGTGGAGAACCTAGGTAGCCATCTTTTCTCCTCCTTCCCCTCTTTTCACCGTTTTTCTCCATTCTTTTTCTTCCCTCTACTCCCTCCCTCTCGTCCTTCTTTTGGCCTTTCTTCATTTCCTGTTGTCCTACACAGCACCTGTGAGGGACGTACAGGGGGTTTCTGTAGGGGTTGCATGAAAATGTCTTTCACACTCTTTCAATGCAAAATGTTGGAAGTTTTAAATATGAAAAGGTGGCTATTGTTATTGCAGTTTTGCACTAGCTAGTTTCATCATGGTAATTTCTTGGTGCCGCTGATTATCTCATGTCTGGATTACAGATTGTCCATCTATCCCCAGTGACTCCCTTTATCAAAGAGTCCATACTTAATGGTGAACATTTAGAAAGTACAGATAAACAAAAAGACTACAAATAGCTCCTATATAATCTTACTTGCAGGCAATCATCATTATTCAAATGTTTAAATATCCTAGTCATTTTTCTATATTCATAAACCACATATATGTATTTATACAATTTATATGTACAATATATACAGAAATATATGTATTAAGATATTTGTATCATTCACTACCAATGGTTTTAGAATCTTTTTGGTAATTTTATGTTATATGGGCATCTTGTCTTTCACAAATCATCCATAATGATGTTTAATGTCTGCACAGTGTTGCAGCAAATGTCTGTATTGTAATTTATCCAACCAATCCGTATCACTGGACATTTGGTTGCTTAGAATGTGTTGCTATCGTGCATATTTGTGTATATGTTTGATTGTCACAGAATAGATTCTTTATTGCCTTCTTTCTATATAATACATTTATAACACTTTAATTGCCAAAATATTTAGGCATCTTTTGATTACAAAAGGCACTTAAAAAAACTATTAAAATGTTTAACTCTTGTATAAACCTTATGGTCTTTTACTGAATGTGAGTCTTTAACTGTACCCCAATCCAACATTTTTCTCTCTTGTTCAATATGAAATAAATCCTGCTTATTCTCTTTTCTCTTCTTTCTTTCCCTAACAAACTCTCTTTCTACTCAGTAAAGTTTCAGTAGATCCATCTGGCAGGATAGTTCCTACTCTCTTGCTCTGTTTCTTCAATGAAAATAATATTTTCAAGCTTTGAGAGGTCTGCAAATGAAGACAATGGGGAACTGACACTTTTGCTTTGAGATTCATGAGACACTTTTCAAATTTATTTTAATCCAAAGCAATTTAACAAACATTGATTCAATGAGCACTGTGTGCCTAGCACCGTGCTAGTTGTTATGAGATCACAGAGATGTGGGTTTGTCCTCAGACAGCTGACAGCTTGATTAGGCAGAAAATTAGATAAGAGACTATAAAATTTTTTAAAAAATAAATTTAATTGAAGCTACAGCCACAGTAATACTCAAAAAGACAGATGAGTGTAAGTACAAGGAAGAGGTGAAACTTAGGAGACCCCAGCCTCAGGCCCATTAGCCAGGCTGCACCATGTGGACACCTCAGGGCATGAGGTGCTGGACACTATCCTTTGGATATGAGGTTTTTAAGTTTAGTTCTCAAGTGATCACTAGAAATAGCTCCAGAGTTATTTTCTTCTTGGAAGCTGAGAAATGAGGCCTAAGTAATAATGACTAATGCCAGAGGACAGGGCACCTAGGATTCTTCTCCCCCTTTACCTGTGAAGAAGTATTTATGGTAGAAGACATGAAGTATGATGGAAAAATTGAAGTTGAATCAATCCTGTCCTTGGGCAGCTTACAGACCAGTGCATAGGGAGAGAAGAGGTACATATTATACTTATGTATGTAACAATCATGAAACTTACATATGGACAAGCGTGCAAGCTAATTGTTACATGCCATAAGTAATACATATAGCATGTCATGAGAATTGCTAGGAGGACCCTATGGAGGACAGAGCTTTGATCTGGACCATGAAGCAGGGGCAGAATTGAAATACGTAATGATGGGGAAGGAGAGTGCGTGTGCTTTGCAGGAATGAGAGGGTGAGCATGCGATGTCTAGACGGAGGAGTATGGTGTTCACTGACAATTCAACATTCTTCCTGAAGTTATTTACTTTTCCTAATAGCTCTTTAGTCAGATTATAATTAGTATGCTACTTCGCAGATGAGGAAATTGAGTCTTACACATGAAGTGACTTGCACAGGTGACGTTCCCTACTGCTGCGGACGCAATTCATGTCAGGTAGATGGGCTGCATGGATTGGGGTGTGTGGGGAGAGCTGGGGGGCCGGACCAAAGGGCGGTGGTCTTGGAGGCCTAGATAAGCAGCGTCTATGGAGAATGGACTAAATAAAAAATGTCCTTGGTAATGAGCAAATGAAAAGTGTTGCTCAGAGCTGTGCTTTAGGAAGATACATCCAGCTAAAGGAAGCGTGTGCAGGGAGGTCGGATTAGCAGCGGGGAATCTGTTAAGAAGCTGTCATAATAGCCAATGCCAAAGGCAAAACAGTTTTAGGGAGGGCATTCCACCAGTTCACAGGAATGTTCCCCAGAGCATCACCCGTGCCTTAACAGCTTTATATGAGGTGTACCTGGCACATAACAGACTACAGTATTCAAACTGTACAACTGGATAAGTCATACAGATCATCACATCAACACAGTGAACACATCCATTACTTCCAACGTTCCCGCACGTCCCCTGGGAACCCTCCCTCTGGCCCTGCCCACTCCAGCCCTAACCCCCAGGTGACCCCTAACTACTTTTCATTACCATAGATTAGATTGTGTTTTCTAGAGTTTTATACATGTGGACTCATACAGCATGCATTCTTCTTTGTCTGGCTTTTTTTTTTCCTGAACATAATTATTTTGAGATCATTGATGTTATTGTGTTCATTCCTTTTTATTCCATTGTATGAATGCACCTCAATTCATTTATCCATTCACCTGTTAATGTTCTGTTGGGTTGCTTACAGGTTTGGGCTATTACAAACAAAATTGCTGTGAATATCTGTGTACACTTTTTAATAGACACATGCTTTCATTTTTCTTGAGTAAATACCTAGGAGTAGTATGGTTGAATCATATAGTAGGTATACATTTGAATTTTTAAGTAACCTACACAACATTTTTATATTACTGAAAAATTAGCAATAATTTAAAGAAGTGGTTAAATATACTATGATGCATGCATGTGATGAAAAACTATGAAGCTTTTCAGAAATGATGATTATGGAATTATATCTGACACAGACAATGACCATAACACAAAAGAAGGCAGGTTATAGAATATTATATACATATTCACTAGAACATTAATAGTATTTATTTAATTTTACTTATTTATTTTTGGTGAGATGCTTGGGTATGCTTTTAAGTATTATTTAATTTGTTTCCATAAGAAACAAAAACATATTTACAATCTCCCCTCAAAAAACCGATTAAGGCTATTCTAATTTTGGAGATTGAAAAGGGGGCTTGGATCACAGTTTCAACTAATGGAATGGTCACAAGTAGTAGAGGCAGTTTTGGTAATGTGGGAACTTGTGGGATGGGAAATGCACCATAGCCATGTTGTACTGCATTATTTTTTTTCTTTTTCTTCCTTCTTTTTAAAAATTTTTTAGATTTTTTATTATGAACTATATACTTCTCCCTCAAAGAAAAGCACATTTTATTTTTTGATATACAGGAAGAAAAAAATGAGTTAGGAATGAGTGTTAATAATAGCTTGATTATGTTCAACTCAAATGCCTAAGTAAAGTAACAACCGATGTATAACTTATGCAGATCTATGCAAACAATTATTTAAATTGGAAGAGGAAGGATGAGATACTTGAGAATGGCGATATTTGCTGGATTGCTAATATGTGAGGAGGGCTCAGAAGGGCTCTTTGGTACAAGGCCACTGAAATGAGAAATGAAGGACATTTAGCTTTGAGAAGCCCCAGCTAGTCTTGGTAGGATGACATTGGGAATCTGAAGGTTAACCTAATACAACAACAATCACTTATTAAGTGCTTTATTGTTTTCCAAACACATCCATATACATTAGCTTGCTTAGTCCTGTAAAAACCCTGTGAGGAGGCAGGAGAGAGATTTTATTTTAATCCCCATTTGATAAATGAGAAGAGTAAGGTGCATAGAAGTTAAATAAATTAACAACAAATATTAGCATAACTCCTTAAAGATTTACCTAGTATAACTCCTTACAGATTCACTAAGAGCTTCCGTATGCATTTTCTCATTTAATCCTCATAACAACCTCAGGAGGGAAGGGGAACAGGGAAAAGATATGATTTCTTTCTCCCTACCCATTTTTCAGATGAAGAAATTGAGCTAAATTAGACTAATTAATTTGAACAAAGGCACAAATGGTGACTGTTTGATATAAGATTTAAACTCAAGCCTTGGGAACTAAAGCCAATGTTCTTTAATCTATTCCACAACTGTGACATGCCTGAAAATCATAACTCTGGTGAATACTGAAGCCAGTGCTTAACTTTAATTAAGTCTTCTGACTGATTGTAATGCTCCTTATCTAAAATGTTGAGCATCCCTAATCCAAAAATCCAAAATCCAAAACTTTTTGAGCATGTGCATGATGCCACAAATAGAAAATTTGTGGCACCTGACCTTATACGATGGGTTACAGTCAAAATGCAATCAAAACTGTTTCATGCACAAAATTATTGAAAATATTGTATAAAATTACCTTCAGGCTATGTGTATAAGGTATATATGAAACACAAATGAATTTAGTGTTTAGACTTGGTCCTCATCCTCAAGATATCTCATGTATATGCACATATTCCAAAATCCAAAATAATTATAAAATCTGAAGCACTTATGGTCCCAAGCATTTTGGACAAGAATACTCAACTTGTATCACATAACCAGGTGAGTGTGAATACACATATTCTTTACCTTTCATTATTGTTTTATTTACCATAGCAGAAAGCTGAAGAAGTTGATAGTTCTGTATGTGTGTGTGTGTGTGCACAATGGGATAAAATAGGGGAGTCTTTTCAAACCCATGAGATTTGGAGCACACAGATGGAGTTGTGGAATGATGTATAACATCGTTCCATATAGCTCACAGCTCCTGTACTTTATGACAATGTCTTATGTCATGATAAAATATGGTGTGTGTGGTTAAAAAGTGCAGATATGCCAACGGGCTCTGTGCTTTGATTGGATTATTTACTGTGACTACTTTTATCCTGTTAAAAAACTTTCCTCTTCTACAGCATGTCTCAATAAAGCTAATAACTTGGCCTATTCTTGCTTTTGGAAATTCCCGTTGAGGAGTTTTTCCACATTGACAAGTTTGAGGATGATATCCATTATAGTATTGCCTACTGAGAGTGAAATGATTGGCTTAACATTAAGTGTTTAGTAATATTGTTCTCATTTGTATTTAATCCTTAGTATTTTTTTCTGAGGACAAGAAATTTCTAAGCTTAACATGATAATCCATTTAAGTTATTGATTAACAAATTATTATATGTGTTACAAGCTAAGGCAGGGCCCATGCTTTTCTCTGTTTGTGGAAACAAGAGCGCAAACTAATGCCCTTGACATTTACTTAGATTTTTCAATCACTTTAGACTTGGTTGCAGCAGATCTGGTTGGCCAGAGTGTTTCTAGATGGGATGTCCTGGCCCCCCACCTATGATCAAGAATGCCTTTGGTTTTTAGTTTCGCCTTTCTTTTGAAAGTCTAAAAGAGCTTCTTCCAGATGTTTTAAATTCATTTAATTGTATAGTCACGTTTATCTGATATGGAGAAGTCAAGTGAGGAATCAGATACCTGGACACAATCTTGAGTCTTTGGATCTGGTGCTTTGCTCTGCCAAGCTGAATACCCTGCCTGGTAGGAAGAGCCTCATTCTAAACAATGGCTCACGTCCAAGGTGGAGACCTCACCAGTGTTTCTTTATCTGCACAGTGAGCTTTCTTAATGAATATCCAAAGAATTCTGGATTGTTGAAGATAGTGGGAAGAAAATAGCTCATTTTGATAGAAATAGGATATTTATAGGAACATATAGGTGAAAAAGAGACAAAGTCCACCAAGGAGCTCTGTGGTGCTGCTGTAAGTAGAGTAAATGTATTTTGTCTTCAAAATCTGCCTCAAACAAAGTGTTTAAGATGATTGGGGAACTCTCCAAAGATCTGTTCCTCTTCTATTCTAGGCTTGGGGAGTCAGGGGCAAACTTACCTTGGACCAAAGCAGCCAGGAAAAGCTCCTTCTACACCATTATAATGCTAGGGACCCTGTGATCTTAATGGTTAACTCCCACTCTCACCTCCTCCTCTGCTGGGTCCCCTGACAGACTCACATGCTAGCCAAACACATAATACTCCTCCTCCCTCTCTCTCCCCTCCTCTCTCACTGCCTGCTCTTTTCCCTCTCTCCCTCTCTCTCCCTTTCACATTGGACTAACAAGAACCAAAGGCAGTGAAAGCGTGAGAATTTTTTACATTGCTTCCCTACCTGCAGCAACACCACAGAAATTACAGTGACCAGCCCTGGCAGGGTGTCTTCCTCCAAGGACTGGGTAAGTACTTTGCATCAATTCTCACCTAGCCTTTGGGAGGAGAGGAGGAACAGAGAATGCAATTTCCCATCTTTGTAGCTAAACAGAGAGACCAGTTTGCAGGCACTGTCAAAAGGCATGCTGAGTCAGGAAACAGGCCTAGGTTGCACCCATATCTCCATTTGTGCTGGGCTATTCTCTGCAGAGAAGCAGCTAACAGGGCGCTAAGTAGAAGCAGAGGTCGCTCCCCTGAAGGGAAAGGCAAGTCTTCTGTGGGTGTTTGTGAGGGTGGGGGAAGAAGGGCCAGCAAGTACAAGTTAAAAGGAAAAGAAAATAACAAGTCTTTGACTTGTGTAAAACTCCTCAAGTAGAAACAGATGGGATCTGTGACTTAATTGAGCTATTATTAGATGCTAAATTGGAACCGCTCTTAACTGTGCCACCCTCCCCCAAAACACCGCTTTACTCCGAAAGCCCTGATTGTGTTTCTGTGGCTTTTGGCAAAGGTAAACTGAATGAGCAAAGATGTCAAATTTTAAATGTCTGTCTTTATGCCAGCTGTGAAAAGAGGCAACCTCTTCAAAGAGCCAAAAGTGGCCAGGGATACTGATGGTGGGGGTGGTTTTTCCCATCCATTTACAGAGTGGAGTCAGGGAACTTCTGGGTCTGGAAGAACCATCTCTGCCCTCAGTTTCCCTTGATGAGCTGACGATGGTGTGTGGGAGATGGGGGTGGAGTAGGGGAAAAGAGTTGTATACATGTCATGTCTTTAGCTCCCGGAAGGGCCTTACTCCAGTATCAGAAAGTGCATTCTACAATAAGGAGGTGAGAGAACATGAGGTGGGTGAATGAAGGGTGAACACCCAGCTTGTTCTGTTGGGGGTCCACCTCCCTGTCTCCCTCTGCCTTTCGTTGGTGCCTCCTGAGTATCAGGCATTCAAGCGCAGTGGGTGGGATCTTGGACAAAATTGTAGTTTTATGCTCATCCCTTCAATTGGGTATCTCTTACACATGAGTGCTCTGAGGACTAAGCAATCTCAGTATTAAATTGCTCTGGAAACATTACAAATAGAAGAGCAAAATATATTGTTGCTAAAGCTAAGGAGTGGGGAGCTGGGACTTTCTTTCTTTCTTTCTTTCTTTTTTTTTTTTTTTTTGGAGGAGGAGGTTAATTTTATTCCATGGTATGACACCTGTCCTAGACACATTTCAGCATCCTTCCACCCATTGCCTATCATGCAGGTATAGTCTTCGAGATCCAGGGAAGAGGAAGAAAACTGCTGTTTTCCTTCCTGACTTCAAGCCCAGCTCAGCATAATTTCAGCTGTTGTTTTGACACTTTCTATCATGTTCTTCAGACACACTGAGCTCCGTTCTTCCCCACAGCGAAGGGGTGAAGAGTTCAGCTATTGCTCGGGCCATACTACCCTTCTTTTCTCTGATCCCCTAAAAAGAATCACTGACACTGGCAGCTGATGGCACTAAGTCATGCAGCCTCACGGTGACGACCTGCTCGCCTCCCATACCTTCAATAAACAGGGGCAGGAGGGCTCATAGCATCACCAGACCCTCCTAGCAGGATTTGTATTTGTGACCTGATTTACACTGTTTTTTTACTCTCCTGCCAATAACTTGTATGGTGAAGCATTTGTTGAGAAGGGAAAGGGGAAGGAGGTGGTAACGTATTTCTCTGGCCAACAACCCATGGGCAAACAGCCCTAAGTAAAACACAAAATGAAAAGAAGAGAAAACTTGGGATGTGGAAAGCATTGTCAGTGGCCTACCATATCCACCCCTCCTTCCTAGCTAAGAGGACCCCTTGTCCTGAGGATTGAGCACATTCCCTGATTTCTCAGCCCCTCTGCAGCTGTGGATGGCCACATGGCCTAGTTCTGGCCAATGGGACGCAAGTGGGAGTCGGATTCCAAAAGTTTTCCCATAGTCCATAGAAAGCTCAGTTACTGCTGGTATTACTCTCTTCCCTTCCTACTGCAATGTCAGCAGCCATCTAAGACCAAGAGGTGACTACTGTGAACACAAATGCCATCATGCTGAGGGTAGAAAGCTGGAAGGTAGAGTCTAGACAGCAGATGACATCCTTGAATATCTCAACACTAATGTCTTTCAGCCCCCAGACTTTATGTTCTGTGAAAAGAATAAATCTCTATTCATTTAAGCCACCATACATAAGCGTTACAGATTGAGTACACACTCCCTACCCACAAACTCACAGGTTGAAACCTTAACTCCCATGTAATGGCATTAATATTAGGAAGTGTGGCCTTTGGGAGATGATTAGATCATGAAGGTGGAGCCCTCATGATTGGGATTAGTGCCTTTCTAAGAAGAGATATGAAAGAGATGATTTTCCTTTGAGCCATGTGAGGATACAATGAGAAAATGGCTTTCTGCAAACCAGGAAGCAGTCCCTCATAGACACAGGTCTGCTGATGCCTTGATCTTGGACTTCCAGCCTCCAAAACAGTTATTGTTTAAGCCACCCAGTCTACGGTATTCTGTAATAGCAGCCCAAACTGAAACAATGAGTTTTTTTACTTTCAGTCAGAAGCATGTCTAAGAGTTGTTTGGTGCAACTCAATGCAGTTCTCCAAGAGGCTGGGGAGGCCTGGTGTGAGCCTGTGACTTTGCATCTGGTTACGGTCGGCACAGGCACAGAAGTGGTTCCAGGGCTGAGGGTGATTATGCATATGTGTGTATGTGCGTATATGTGTCTGTGTGTGTGTATGAGAGAGACAGAGAAAGAGAGAGAGAGGCAGGGTGGGAGGGTGGGAGATGGAGAAAGTGGTGGAGAGAGGCATGATGATGATGAAGAAGAAAGTCAAATTATGGGAAAATCCACCCAATTCAAGTATTTGGGAAAGATGTAGATTAAGAGTAGGAGTCACAATATCTTACTTTCAATTCTATCAATTTCATTTAATACAAATAACATTCATAAGGCCACTCTCCTTTCCTACCACCACCCTGGCTCTGAGCCAGTCATGTTCTCCTGTCAGAGGGTCCAACCCTTTTTAAAAATGTATTCATTCTGCAAAAATTTACTGAGTCCTCACTAAGTGCCAGGCAGTATTCTAAGGATTAGGGGAACAAAGATCAAAACAAGAACTAGAGCTCGCATTCTTGTGAGTATCTTTTTATGCTTGCAGTATGTCACATACAGATTTTTATTTTATGCTTAAAATAATATTGTGAAATAAGTAGTCTTGTTTGTTTTACCATTTTACAAATGGAACAACTGGGGCTTCATTTAAGGCTAAGCAATTTCTACAAGGTCATACAACAATCACTGTCAGAACTGGCATTTGCAACCATCTCTAAGTCCAGAGTCTGTTTGCTTTCCACTTAACTATTAATTTCTGCCTCTTAGGGGCTCCCAGTCAAATAGGAAATATTTGGAGTCAAAGGAATCAGAGCTAGATTAAACAACTCCACTACTAGTTAGTTATGTGTATTAGCATAGCTTAGCCTGAGCTTTTTTATTTGAGAAATGGAAATATTAATATCTACTTCGACGGCCAGAATTCAGTAAATGTTCACTATATGATAGCTGGTAGTACAGGTAATCTGTGTGTGTGTGTATGTGTGCATGCATGTAAGAATAAGACCTTTAAATGACTGAAATAAAAGGTGATGGTAATATTTGCTATTTACAAAGAACTGTTATTTACAAATAGAAGTAGGTACTAAATAGCTGAGGGAAATCAATAGCATCACAGAAAAAGGACATTTGAACTGGGACTCAAAGGATGATGTGTATTCACAAGTCAGAAAAGCAGAAGGAGTGGGCATGGGGGACCCTCTGGGCAGAGGAGATTGTGCATAAAGACATATGTGCAGCATTAGGTGTTGGTCACTGAGAGACCTTGTGGCCAGTGGAGGGGGAGAGCATGAGACTGGAAGTGTATGCTTGGGGTCAGCCTAGGAAAGTTCCTGGGTGCCGTGCTAAACCAAGAGAGACAAGTGAACCTGGAAGTCAACTTTTCTTAGGGGAAAACAGAGAGAGCCTCCTCTTTGGCTCAAACACTGCTTCCGGAAGCCAAGCAGTCTGGCAGGGGTAGCTGACCTTCATGGGGTTGTGGTCACTCATGATGAGAGGGCGATTCCTTCTCTCATGCCCTTTGGCCCTTTCGGTATTTGCATACCTCCCCTCATGGCACCCCTGCTTGAGGTGCTGCTTCCCGTGGGAGAAGACAGTGGCCCTGGCACCTCCCATCACTATGATACCTCTTAAGGAGGAAAGAGCTCTAATGGACATCTCTATTACAATAACAGCCCAAGGCATTACTTTCAAGGAGTATTAAAGAAGCAGAGAGGAGACAAGCCAATTACCCATGTATGGGAGTGGGGAGAGGGACATTTAGGGTACATTCTCCTTGTCTCATAGGAGACTTCACCCTAAATTGGGTAAGCCAGCACATTTGGTACTATTTAATGAGAGAACTCACCATGATGCCATCTGGTCTGCCTCAACCCTCAGCCCTTCATGCTGTTTTGGTGAAGGCTCCTTTCCATTATCACATTCTGTTCTGCCTAGGAAGCCTCCTATCATATGTGCAGGGAGAGCTATCTTGTTCTGTGCAAGAGAAGCTAAGTGAAAGCCCATGCTCAGGGCCATGACAGGGTTTCCAGCAGTCCCCGAGGCCCTTTCTGCCTCTCTTAGTAATCGTCACTCACAAATGTCCCCACAAGCCTCTTGACCAGCCCAATTCCTCCCTTGAATAGTTCTGCGGGGGGCAGGGCTTTGCCTATTCTTATGACACCCCGAGGGCCTAGCACCTGTCCTCCTCAGAATCTTACCTAAGTAACTAAGCTGCCGTGAGATTTAGTCCCTACAAATACAAGAGTGCGCCCTTGGTGCCTTCCCACCCTCTCTGTGCAACCTCAGGGCACAGAGCTCTGTGTCCTCTTTCGGAGAAGTGGCTTTGACTGTGGACCATGCAGGTGGGCAGGGGTGCTGGCGGGATTAGTGAGTGGGACAAAGTGTGGATTGCCTCTCCTTGGGGCCTGCGTCTTCCTGCCTCAGCCCTGTGGGAGTTGGGAACAGTGCTCTTCTTACCCTCCTGTCCTGGCCCAGTTCATTTCTCATTTCTGGACTCCAGCCTCAGGCAGGGTTAATGCCTGTGACTAATATCATCTCCACCCAAGACGTTTCTCACCTCATTCCCTCCAGCCAGCCCCCGCTCCATTTATCTCCATCAGAGGGAGATGGAATCTTCCCTTGTGATTGTGGCAGCTTGACAAGCTTCTGTTTCTCTGAGAGAATAATCCAATTTGTGGGCTGCGGAGGAAACAGGCTCCACCCCCAGAGGGCCAAACACAGGGCCCTGAGCCTCCCTGGCCTGTGGGCCTGGCCTGGCCAGGGAGGAGGGAGGAGGGAGGAGAAGGCGCGTTTCCGGAGAGGAGGGAGCTTGCAGGTGGGTCTTTCTAGCCCCATGGCTGTGCAGCAGTCTCCCCTCCGGGGGCTAATTGGCTTCCTCAGTCCAACACCTTTCTGGTCCATTCTCCACAACACATGCCCTTTCTCTCCACCAATCTCTTTTTCAAAATCCAAAGGAAAAAATCCCACCACCTTCTGTTCTATTGGCTGTACCTCTCAGGGGCAGCTGTGGGCCGGCGGGAGGGAAATGCACACCGCGGTGCTGTGTGGCCAAACTCAGGTCAGCTCCCCTGGCAGCCCGGCCTCCTGGCCGCTCAGCGAGCTCCTGGCTTCACTGGAGCCTCCCCCTGCTCTGCCTCCGGCAGACTGAGCGCAAGGTCCTCGTGCTGAACTCACTCTGGCCACCGTGCAAGGTGGGCACGACGAATAAAACGCACCTGTCAGCCTTCTACGGAGCAGCGGCCGCACCGCCCCTGGGTGGTCTGTGGCCTGTCTCAGCGCTTGGTGGGGAATAGCGCCACCCGAGAGAAGACCTGAGAGGGGACCGTGGGCTCTGACACAGAGGCTCAAGAGCGCGGGGGCGTGTTGCACCCGCCTGGTCTCACCCTAGTCTGACATCCCTCGTTCTCATAGTGCATGTGCGTGTTTTCTACATGCTCATGTTCATGTATGTACTGATTTAAATCTTACCCTCTTGCATGTAAGTGCTTTCTCTTCTAGTCATAAACAGTGGGGGGACAGGGGGCCTATTCTCAGCCGCTTCATCCCTCTGTCCCCAGCTCCTCCGAGCCTCACTCAGGGTGCCCAGAACAGTGACCCCAGCCTCCCAGTGCCCCCAGCCTTTCTCTTCTTCCTGCTTTGTAGAGAAGTCGGCCACATCACCCGTGGTTCCAGGCAGCCCGCAAGCCGTGTGCTGCCAAAACCCTCTCTGCCGGTGGGCTTCACCCTGAATGGGCTTCCCTTCTGAATAATGTGGTCCCTCAGGGAGCATCTGGCTGAGGAAACTCCCTGGCGTTTTCAGACTAAACCTCTCTGCACCCCCGTTTCCTCCTCTGCAAAATGGTCACTCAGGGAGCATCTGACTCAGGTCATTCTCTGGAATTTTCAGACTGAAATAAGACCGTCGGTCTGGGAGAATTCATGGACAGCACCAGCCTGGTGGGCCGAACGCGGGGAGATTGTAGGCTCTGGCCTTTACAATAACAGAGGTCATAAAAAGTGTCTTCTGGGGTTGGGGGGCCCAGGGGAGGGAGCATTCCAGGCAGACAGAGGAGGAAATGTGGTAGGCACAGCAGCAGCCTTGGGCTAGTGTGTGTGATTTTCAGGCCATGTTACTAGAGCACTTCCTGTGTCACAGATACCACAGCAAATCGCATAACTCTCACAGTAGCCCTTAGAATAGACCATTGTGATCCCCATTTTGCAGAGGAGGAAATGGGGGTGCAGAGACGTTTACTTTGCCAAGCTGCTTAAGAGCTGGAGCTAATATTTGAAAGTGGGCAAGTCAGACTCCGACATGTGTGTGCCTCAGTATCCCTTGTATGGCTGTGGGTAGGGTAAATGTAATGGACAATGTGAACGAAGACGCCTGGGTCAGATGTGGACTCTATTAATCAGAATTAGGCGACATAGGTTGCCTGCCTTCCTCCCTTACTCCTTCCCCTTCCTTCCTCATCTCTATCAGCTTTTTTTTTTTTTTTTTTTTTGAGACAGGGTCTCACTCTGTTGCCCGGGCTATAGTGCCGTGGCATCAGCCTAGCTCACAGCAACCTCAGACTCCTGGGCTCAAGCGATCCTTCTGCCTCAGCCTCCCGAGTAGCTGGGACTACAGGCATGAGCCACCATGCCTGGCTAATGTTTTATATATAGATGTTTAGATGTCCAGCTAATTTCTTTCTATTTCTGTTTTGGTAGAGATGAGGTCTCGCTCTTGCTCAGGCTGGTCTCGAACTCCTGAGCTCAGACGATCCGCCCACCTAGGCCTCCCAAAGTGCTAATATTACAGGCATGAGCCACCACGCCCAGCCCTCTATCAGCTTTTATCCTATCTGTTGCTCCCCACAGTCCTGTCAAAATCATGTGCTCCCAGGTATGAAACCTCTCCATCTCACTGCATCAAAGCTGCCTGAGCCTTCTATTTTTGTGTTCGGTACTAAAATTGTCTTCTTTCCTCAGTCCTTCATCTGTGGGCATTTGTGTGCCTTTGCATTTGCATTCCTTGCAGGTGAAGGAATTGCACGGACCCTATGCCTCTGCTACAATTATGTAGGCATAATTAGGATATTAGGCCCTAGTGTGAGGGAGTGGCAAGAGAAAGGATTGTGGAGTGTGCTGTATATAGAATTGAATCTCAGCTCTGCTAACTTATGAACCATGTGCTTTCAAGACATACACTTACTTTCTTGGAGATTCAGTTTCCTGGCATTGATAATCCATCCTGATGGGTAATTAAACAAGAAAATTGTTGGTAAGTTTCTAACATAGCACCTGGAAAATTATAAGTGTTTAATAAATTTTAATTCCCATTTTTATTCCTCTAGTGAGATTTTAAGCTTCTTGGGATCAATGCTCATTGTGTTTATCTTCACATTTTTCACAGTACCAAGTATACACCTTTACATATTAGGTTCTCATAGTTTTGTGGAACTAATGGATACAGAAACAAGTAGATGAATAAAAAATGCACTTTCATGGATGATACCTCTGAGATCTTTCCCTGGTTATCATTCTCAAATTTTTATTCATGTTGGCAAATAATTATTAAGCAACTAATCTGCTAAATACTGAGGATAAAAAGATAAATTGGATATGGTCCAGGCCATGAACAAGCTTACAGTTAAATAGGGGAGATATTCATAAACACCTTGTTTGCAACACAAATGTATAGAAGACCGTGAGCATCTCAGGGACCTGGGGTTAATTTTGCTGCTTTGGTTACTAGCAGTGCAATCTTGGCAACTTATTAATGTATCTGATCTTCTGTTTTCCAATGCATAAAATAGGGACTTTAATAACTTTAATAACTCTACCTCAATAAATTTTTGCAAGTATTTAGTAAGAATTGCCCAATGGAGTGCCTGACAGAGTAGTTACTAAACAAATACTAGATGATACCAAGATTGATCAGATACAGTCAGCAATAACATGCTGCAGTGGTTTAACTTCCAAGAAGACATGGCTCGTTATGTGGCATCCTAATGAACGTGTATGGTTACAAAAAAGAATGAAAGGTATTCCTCAGATAGCATGCATCAGTCAGCGGCCACAGGCACAGACATTGACACTCACGGCTTGAGAAGAAACAAAGGAGATGAGGAAATAGTGGTGAGACACCTGAAAGTCTGGGTCACATCGAAATTTAAATGTCAAGCAAAGGCATTTGGAATTTATTTTATAGGAAATAGCAAGCAAATACAAAATTTTAATATAGGAGGAATGTGATCAGAGCTGTGTTTGGGGACCATAAATTAAGGTCCCTTTTCAAATTCCTCTGATGACTTCCCATATAATTCAGAATAAACTTCAACGTTTTTGCCATGGCCTGTCAGGCCCTTTCCTCATACCATCCCCCATCTCCTGTCACCTCTTCCACACACCCTGCACCCTAGCCACGCTGGCCTCCTTGCTTTTCATAAGCTCAGCAAACCCTTGTCTCAGGAGGTTTGCCCTGGCTGTTCCCTACATGTGGAGGGCACTTTCAGGTTTCTGGAAGGCACAGTCTTTGCTCCAATTCAGAATTCAGGCCTCTGCACAAATGCCAATGAGTTGGGAAGGCCTTTCCTGACCATCCTGCCCACCAGTCTGCGTGTGCTTCCCCTATTTTTCATCCTCAGAGCCTTATCACCACCTCTCCACCTCACGCACGTTTGTATCTTGTTTGATTTTGCCTCTTTCACCCATGCTATAAGCTACATGAGGGCAGGAAGTTTCTCTGTTTTTCCCAGTACCCTGAACAGAGCCCACTGTAGAAAGGCGCTCAATCGGTATCTGTTGAGTGAATGACTCATTTAAGTAATGATGTATAAATGATAGGCTTGTCCAACAGAGCAGATGAGAGGGGATGAGGTCCTGAGCCATGGCAGCAGTGGGAGTGAGAAGCAGTAAACACTTTGATTTGACATTCCATTTATGTTATTGAGTACTTAGTCACAGCCCCGTAGTAAGTGAGAACACAAGATAGACAAGATTCCTGCCCTCCTAGAACTTACAGTTCAGTAGAAGAGACAAAATAAACAGAGTAAGGGATTACAAGACAGTACAATAAAGAGATCTGGAACGTTTAGGGTGTTGTGGGGTACAGGGATAGATTAACATGATAAGCATTTTCATCAATTCATTCATCTTTCTGCTATTCAACTCATCATTCAATTTACTCATTGGAAAATAAAGAAAGGTTTTCGTCTGGACTGTGAAGATGACATTGCTATTAGCTGGGATGGCAATGGTTCAAGAAAAGGCTGGGGGAAGAAGGCAAGGGCCTCAGGCTTGGAGTGTCTGTGTATGTAGTGGGCTAGCCTTGAGGAGGTGGAAGTAGTAGGCGTGGATTGCGGATTATGTTCCCAAGAGGTTGGCAGGGAAGGGATGGAGAAGAAGGAGAGACAACCGAAAGGCAAGGTTGTAGTTGAGTTTTGATTTCAGTTGTTTTGGGGGCATTTGAGCCTGTTTGTAGTCTGGCAGGAAAGGAGCAAGTGAAAAGAAGATTCTAAACACTCACTAGATGAAAGAAGTGATGGAAGAAGAGCATGGAGGAGACAGGAAGGTGTAGGACTAAGAGCAGAATATGTACTCTTCAAAGATCAGGAGGAAAACTCTTCCTCAGAATCACGACAGAAGATGATGTAGGGTGTGGACACATTTTGATTTTTTTTTGAGGAGTTATGGGCCTTCATCTGATCATCTTAGTCTTCTTGTCAAAGAATAAAAAGATGAGATTTGAGAAGATTAGATTGAAAAGAAATTAGAAGGTGGTACTCTGAAGACGTGGTAGCAAATTCAGTGGTGTCGTCAAGACCGCTGATGGCCGCTGGCAAGAGCTGCTATCGGTGGAAGATTTCCCCAGCATCATGTGCCTGTTGTTGCAAAGCTGTGGTCTGTCATCCATGTATTTATGTCAGACACTGCCATGTACTTTCCGTATGTTATTTCTGTTAATTCTCACTACAGCCCTATGGAGACAAAGGTTATTATCTACGTAAAGTTAAGTGACTTTGCCAGTGTTAGACAGCTACTAAGGAGGAGAACCAGGTGTGAACCCAGGTCAAAGCATATGTTAATGCATCTACTTATTAGTACACTCTCTCTCCTAAGTGATCCATCTGAGATGGTTGTTTTCCTAGCCATAATCTTGCCTAGGGTAGGGTGTCATACAGGATGTGGTTATTGCTTAGGGTTTCCAAGTCTGAGCTGGTTCTAGGGGCACTGGAGGAGTGGCCATGGGTTCCTCTTTTCTAGTGCAAACCGTTGAATGACAATTCAACTACATAATCTGACTTTTTAAATATACATCTCTGTGTGGCCATAGGGGGCCCTTTGTCTCGAGTAGGATTAGCCAGTGGTCTAGTTTTGACAGAACCAACTTCTAAGGTTACATGGAAGTCTGTCTTGATTCCTTCTGCAGGGAAGCCCTTGGAGATGAACTCACTGCTGGCTAATCTGGTCCAGTGGATGGTTTGTGTGGGCATGCATTTAAAAAAAAAATCTGAACCTGACCTGAATGAGACTCTGAGGTTCCAGAATTAATATATGTCCTATTCCTGCCACACCTGTGACACTATGAATTTGTAACCACAAACAAAGCTTGGGCAGATTCCATGCCAGCCATGACTTTAATTAAAGCTATTTAGAGGGGCTGAAGGCTAATTTAAAGGTGATTGCCAGATGGGTTTTCTCAAGTCTAAAAGTGCTGGTTTGACAATTAGTGATAGCACAGGGCTTAATTGGCTTGAGTTAAACAAGGAAAAGGCAATAGAGGGAAAGTGCGAGCTGATGGGACCCTCTGTCCACATGGTGACAAATCACCTGACACCCCATGGAGTTCTACTTCCTCACATGGTCAGAGGAACAGAGAGGCAGGTCTAACCCCAGGTGTGGGTAGTTAATAGTGAGAAGTAATTTCAGCCCATTTATTCTATTCAAATGTGCAATGGAAACTTGTTGCAATACAACTTTTTGCTGGATTAGCAAACTCAACAACTCAGAAAATAAACTGCAGAACATAACCACAAAATAGAAAACACCTTTCACCTACAATCAGATGTTAGTTCTATATCCTAACCTCAGCATTTTAAAGATGTTCAATTATATTTCTTAATAAAATAAATTTAGTCGGGGTGAGAGAGACAGACAAAGCTGCTTGTCTGAAGAATCATGCTATAAAATGTTACTAAGATAGCATAGAGAAGAAAGATTCCAGCTTGCCCCAAATCATTTCTTGTCATTCCTAATTGCTTATTTTTTTGGCTAGGTCTACAACTCAATACCTCCCCCACCAACTTTTTGATGCCTTCAGAGCTTTTCTCTACTTGCTGGAAAAATCAACCAGTTTATACCAAATGCCTGCTCTACCGAAATCCCTCTGGTCCTTTTTCTAATATTGTCAAAAAAGAAAGCTGATTAGTGTGACCATTAGGAACATAGGGCCCAACGACACTGCCAGTTACTCTGAATTGGAGACCTCACTCACTTGCTGCAAATGCATATTTCTGTGACCTTTAGGGACCTCTACTGAATTGGACTGAAATCTATTTTAAATGACTGACGAGATACCCACTTACGACCCTTTTTATCAGCTACCATCTTGGCTTTAGGATGGTAGATTGAACCACTTGAAATATTTCTTAGACTGCTAGACCTACAGGGATGCAGTAGGAAGGGCACGGGGCTGCAGGTCAGAAGAACCAACCTTCTGGGGCCAGCTGTGCCACCTACATAATAGGAGTGCTTAGGCTAAATGCTTCCCCAGAATCACAACCCTTCATCTAAGCATGAGTTTTGCTCTAAATGACCTAGAAGTTTCTTTTCAACTCTATTTTTCTATAATTTCCATTTGTGGTCACAGATTTAGTTCATGGATGACTTGAGTTGAGAACCCTGGATCTCCTGACAATTCCTAACCCACTGCTCTCTGCTTTCTGCCAAATAGACTTGTATTATGCCTCAGGACATGTGAAAATCGGGTAACTCCATTAAGTTACCATGGAACTGAGAAACAGGAAGTGCTAGAAGGATGAGCTGCAACAGAGACCTCATTTTGTTCGGTCAATTAGAAAATGGACTGAGACTTCCAAATCTATTCCATGTGGGCAGCTGCTATTAGGCTTAATTTGAAAAGTCATTGGCATTGACTTCGAATTTGTAGAACTCCTCTTAGTCAGTTAACTCAAAGCCTTTAACCTTGTATTAAGCATTTATTGCCTTTGTTAGGCAGGGTAAACCTTATGACCCTTTCCTTGTAGGTAAATGGAATTAGGAGATTGGTGAGATATTTGTGCACCTTAGTAGCTAGTCATTTCCTCTCACTCCACCGTGTCCTTGTCCTCTCTAACCTCACTTGGGATTGTTTGCAGTTTTCTTGAAGTATGCCTAGAAGTTTATGTACTTTTTCACAACTTATTTGAGGAGAACTTATCTTCCTATAATTTCACATTCTGTATGTGTGTCATGTCATTTTTATTGCTGAGGCATTTGCAAAGCCAATTTCTTGAACTGAGTACCTTTCCTTCTGTAAATATGCATGCTGTGTCACTCTGCAACCACTGATCCTGGATTTAGAAGACTACATTGAGATCTAATAGCTTTTCACTACTTACTACGCATCTTTCTTCCACAGCACTCAAAATATCAAGTACACAGAAAAATATTGCAGATGAGAGGTGACAGCTATTACTAGTCCCAGTTAATAAATGGCAAAGTATAGGTACTTACGGAAGTCGACCAAAGTTAAAACAGTCTCTTGGTTCAGAGTTGGTATTCTGGCTCTGGACTGCCTGGATTGGAATCTCACTTCTGTTAGTGCAAGTCAGGCAAGTTACAGAACTTCTTTCTGCCTCCCCATTGTGTCTGTATAATAGGGGTCATAATATCTCCCTTTTGTTGTAAAGATTGTTGTAAAGATAACATTTCATAGTAAACATCAGATTTTCTTTTCTTGTTTACTTCTCCCTTTTATCACCACCACCAGCATCATCACTGTCGTTGTCACTACTGTCACCATCACCACTGGCATCATCAAATCACATCACATCACCACCATCACCACCACCACATCACCACGACCATCACCGCCACCACCATCACTGCTACCAGCACCAGCACCACCACCATCACCACCATCACCACCACCACCATCACCACTACCATCACCACTACCTCCATCACCATCACCACCAGCACCACCACCACCACTACCACCATCACTACCACCAGCACCACCACCACCACCACCATCACCACCACCAGTACCACCACCATCACTACCATCACCACCACCACCACCATCACCATCACCACCACCACCGCCGTCATTATCCAGTTGGTGAATGGTATCAGCATAAACAAGACATAAATAGCCACTTAAATTTTGGATAAATGACCTTTGAGTCCTACAGACTTAAATCTGGAACACTAAAAAAGCATAGCAGACATAGACTTTTAAAATGGATTTTAGGTGCTCGCTTCAGCAGCACATATACTAAAATGGATTTTAGGCTGCAGTAAAGAGAGGATTTGCTCACACCCTATGTTTATAGAATGGCAGCCCTGGGGGCAGGGAGTATGGGAGAAAAAGAAAGAAAATCTACTTCAACAGCCTATAATAAAAGGACAGAAATGGTATAAAAAGCATATTTTTTTTCTTTTGCGAGGGACATTGGGGGTGTTATCTAAGTTACTGTGGCCACTGGAAGAGTAAACTTCATATAGCTTGAGCTCCTTCTTAGAAAGTTGAGGAGAACAACAGGCATGAAGCCTCTGATTTTGTTTTATCAACATCATCCAGAAGTTTACATCCCTGTGATGCCCTGGGATAGAGTCAATCTAGAAAAAACCTGGCTTGGTGGCCGAGTGGCTGGAAGCAGAGAGCAGGCTCCCGCCTGCCAAGTGAGGATCCTACCAGTTAGACGATGGTGGCAGAGCAGATGACAGTGAGCTCACCAATTTTCTGGGAGAAAAGGGGCCAGAGGGTTTGCACAGACTGATCCCTTCCCCATCATCTGCTTTTTTGTGCCACCCCCCAGCCCCACCAATCAACATGAAGACTAAGCACTTAAAATATGCAGTCAGGCCAGATGCTCCTTCCCATCCCTAGAGAGAACTGGCCAAAATGGGGGCTTACAGTGCAAAGGGAGGAGGTGTTGGATGAATGTGGTTCTAAGGCAGATGCTAAGGAAGAGGATGAGGCATCCACCTTTGAAAACCTTTTTTAATATGTGAATAGATATTTAGACATACAGCCTGTAACTGAGATGACATTTGTTGAGCGCCTATTGTACTTTAGAACTTTTGAAATTATTACCTCATTTAATCTCCCATTATCTCCATGGAATTGTAGGGATTGTTGTTCTCATTTAACATATGAGGAAACTGAAGCCCACAGAGTTTGGGAGTGTCCCAAGGTTGTGCAGTTAGATTGGAACCTAGACCTACTGATTCCAAGTCTAGGCCTTCAGTGATAACCTGTCTAAGCCCTTAGAAAATGTTACTTGGGGAGATAGAAATGAAAACAGTGAATTTTACCTGTCATCTAGCTCTCACTCCTCTGTGTTCAGAGAAACTTCATTCATTCATTTTTTTCCATTGGTTCATCTATTCATTCAGTACTTTTTGGGCATCTACTATTCCATATGCTATAGTAAGTACAAAGATAGAGCAAAGAAAGAGATAAGTCCTTATCCTCATGAAGATTCTGCATTTATATTCTCACAAAGATTCCCCATTTATACTGATATAAAATACATGATAAGCATGCAAAATATATACACAGATTTCTTCTATGAAATAGAGCAGTGACATAAAAATCTTTGGTGATGGGTTTGAGGTACTTCAGTTCAGGCATTCAGAGAAGGCTCAGAAAAGGAGTGTGAGAAGAAGACGACTATTAATACTTGATGGTCTAGCGAAGAGCATTCCTGATCAATGAGAGAGCTGTTACGGAAGGTGGGATAGCGATGATCACTGCCCGTGAGGTGGAAACATGATGACAATGGGACAGTTTCAGGAAATGGGAGTCCCTAAATTGGTATGAACTAGATCATCTAAGGCATTGCAGGCATGGTACGGAGTTTATTTTTTATTTTAATTTTTATTATTTCAGGATATTATGAGGATACAGACATTTTAGTTACATTTTATGTCTTTGCCTCACCCAAGCAAAGTTTAAAGTTTATTCTAAATGCAACTGCAAGACACTGAAGGTTTTAGCTGTCAGAGTAAAATGGTCTGATTTAAGTATCGAGATTACCCTGGCTGATAGTTGAAGAAGGGATTATAGGAGAGAAAGAGCAGAAGGAAGGACATAAGTTAGAGGGCTCCTGCACTAAACCAGGTGAGAGGCAGCTTCCAAAACTAGGGTGGTAGCAATGGAAATAGAAGGAAATGAAGAGTTGAGATGTTCTTTGGATTAAATATAAGACAAAAGGGAAAGATGGACAGTCAGGATGATTGCTAGTTTTAGGCCCAAGTAATTGGCTGGATGGTGGTGCCGCATCTGCTAAGGTAGGAGCATCTCAAGGATGAAGGCTGTGTCTGTGTGTTTGGGGGTGGGCGGTAAGGCATGAATTTCTGTGTGTGCGTGTGTGTGTGTGTGTGTGTGTGTGTTCAATTTGAGTAGCCTGTCAGATTCATGAGGGCATTTGAATGAATTTTATGCTCAGGAGAAAGGACCAGGCTGAGGATATAGGTTTGGAGATAACAAGGACATAGATGACATTTAATGTCATGGGATTGCATGAGGCCATCCTAGGAGAGAGTGTGCAGACAGCAGAGTTGAAGACTGAGGACAGAGCCCTGGAGAAGTCCTTTTAGAGGTCAGGAAGAGAAGGAGAGGTACAGGTGACGGAGGAGGAGCAACTACCTAACAACAGGTGAATACACAGAGTGTGGTATCACAGAAGGCTGGAGAGGAAAGGTTTTTTTTTTTTTTTTTTTTTTTTTAATGTTGCTGAGAAGAGAGAAATACAATGGGAAGATGCAATGACTTTTGGCAATTTGGTGATAATGGAGTCGTTGATGACCTTGATAACAGCTGTTTTGTTGGAATGGATGGAGTTGAAAGTTCAATTGTAGTGGATTGAGAAGGGAATGGGAGGTGAGAAAAGAGAGAGATGGAGGATATAGACAACACTTTTCTCAATCCACTCCTAATTACACTTTATCCCCAGACCACAAAAGCTAGATATTGACAAGACCTTGAAAGGCCATTTGCTGTTCCTAAAATAACTGTAGCAAATTGGGGGAAAGCCAATTTTGTGGTCCTGCGTTGAAACTCAGTCCATTTTTAAACAGCTTTCATCATCAGGAAGTTATTCCCGCTATTAACCGGAGAAATGTATATCCATTTTAATTTTATGGTGATGGGGACATACTACATTTCATTAAGGTCCCACTCCTTCCTCCGATGCATCCATAGCCTTCACCTCCCTACATTGGTCTGCTCCCCAGCTCTCCATGACTAATACCTCTACGTGAGCCATCATGCAGTTTCCAGACAGTGCTGTGTGTATTTGTTGGAGATTTTCACCAACATGTGAGTTCCCAGAGAGAAGTAGCTGCCTGCCATTCAGTGTGTATGCCTGGTTCATAGTAAGTGCTCACTAATTTTTTATGAAATAAATCTGTGTTTTTGTTTTTGCTTTTTTTGGTAATTATTTTCTAATTTACATTTATTTCCTTGCTTCTTCTCAAGTTAGAATAATAGTACTCTAGACCACACACTATATATGGAGTACATGCTATTTCATATAAAAACAAATAGTTTGAGGAGAAAAGTATGATTTTCTTCTTATCCCCCTCTGAAATTTCTAAACTCAGCAGTTATGTTGGTGGGGTTTGTTCTCCCATGCTATCATTTGTTCTGCCTTCACATCGTGACTCTCCATTTCTGGAAGGAAGATAGATGCTAATTTCTTTACAAATACCTTGCTTTCTCACATCCTACTAATGTTTGCAACCTAAAGGGGGAAAATGTCTGGATGATTCTCCATTAGAAGTATGCTATTAAAATTGTCAATTTCTTGAAATACATGGTTGAAAAACCATCATTTTTTCCCCACTGTGTGTTACCCAAAACTATAGACCTGTCACCAGGCAGTGTTCTAGCGTGTGGGTACAGAGAAACTGTGGGAAGATCCAAGTGGCACTTAAATTACATTCTCCCTTTGATTTTGAAGACAGTTAGTGCCATTTAGCAGAATTCCAATGCAGTCGGCTCCATAGAAGGGGCTGTGTCCCTTTTAGAAGCGTCACTGCTGCAGTGACTGAGGAAAATAAATTAAGCCATCAAAACAGCAGGGTTGGCTTTTCTATCCAGATCGTCATGGAATTAAAAGGACAGTGAGACTGGGGGCTCCTCTGTACCCTGCAATGATGTCCACGGCTTCACATCTGTTCCAGTGCTGGGCATACCAGGCAGTCCATGTGTGTCCAGCACACCATTCGGGTACCACTATCATTTCCACGAAAAGCTGATTCTTAAAAGGAGGCCAGGATACAGAGAAGAAATGGCATTTCATGTAGGAAAATTGCTTTCTCTCTGATGGCTTCTAGAGAAAATATGCTCTGTGCATAAGTCAAAATATTTTTTTCTGACTGCTTAGCCTGTTCCACTGTTTCCATGTGGGATCCGAAAGTACAGCTGTGTTCTTCCTGTGTCAGACCTCACCTTCAGAAAGAAAGTCCTCCACGGAGAATGTGGCCATAGACTACACACAATCTACATGAAAGAATGACACTGTGTTTGTGGTTGCTCAGGTAAATTGATCCCACAAAAATTATGGACATACGGTTTCATATCCCTGAATAAGAAGGGATTCCCGGTGTTTCCCGGCTAACACCACTCTCCACTTGCAATGTGGGCTGTGCTCACATAGGACGGACCTAGCTCAGAGTCCAGTCTATGATGAGTTCTGTTTCTGAAACTGAACTGCTTGGTCAGTTACCTTCCTTAGCAATGCCTGAAGGGATTCTTTCTTCAGAATTAAAATAAGAAGTGAGAAATAACACAATGCTACCTAAGGAACTAGCATTTAAAAAATTAAGCATTTTTCTCAGAACTACAGACCACTAGGTAAAACAGTTAATTTAATCATGCATTTATAGCACAATTGACAAAGAGAATGGTGTTCATTTCCGATCTACACTCAAGAGGGAACTGTAAAACATTTAGCCAGGTGTGGCTAAGGGGAACACCCTCGGTCTTGCCCTTCTCCTGTTATCTTCTTACCCTCCCATAAAAATAATAGCTCAGATTTACTGAGTGGTTACTATGTACACACACTGTTAAAAGGCCCAACATACAACAAGTATGAAGTGGATACAACAAATGCTATGTGAGACAGAGCAGTCAGGTCATGTGCCAAGGCACCTGAGTCCCTGAGGCTCAGATTCACACCTGGGCCCGCATGTTGAATCCTTCTGCCCCCCTCTGTCTTAGCTGCCGGTGCTGATTCTCTCCCATTAGACTGTGAATGCCAAGGTCATGTTTTCTTCATCTGTGCATACGTTAAGCACTTTCCTCTTGGTAGGTGCTTAATAATTACGATTTAAATATTGATTGAATCTGTCCCACATGGTCTACTTCCCCTCAACATGGTTTGACTTATCATTCCCTTGTATTAAGGCTTTTATACTCACTCAAGTGAATCTGTAATTTCTTTATCGGGAAGCACACACAGATTAGATTCTAGCATAGCATTTTCTATAGATCGTTATTTGTATTAAATGCTGCAGCAATCTGTGAAATCTTAGAACATGGTGATGAAGTTCTCAGGCCTTTCAGAAATTGCCTTCTCATCTATTTGTGAATTCTCTCAGCAGCATCAGTGAGGGAGGCTGGGGGTACATACCCCTCTCTAGCAGATTGAGCAGCACCTGGATACACCTTTCTAAATGTTTGCCTTCATGGGTTGTATTACCAAACATCTCCTTTCATTTACAAAAGCAATCTCCTATCAAACATTTACCCAGCACCTGCTTGATGCATGGCATTGCGCTAGGTGCTGGGGGAGGGATTCAAAGATGAATCAGGTGTGGTCCTTGCCCGCAAGCAGCTCACAGCTGAGATGTACTAGATGAGATTCAATCGGCATCTGGGCTCTGGTGAATCAATGGCTCTCCTTTGCCATGGATCTTATTCATTGCAATCATGGAACATTTAGTGAATGGTCATTGAGCACACACATTTCATAACAGAGACTTTAGTCACAGTGATTAATCAAAGAAGACAAATTCTGTGGCTCTTCCTGCCCTGAGCCCTTTCTTCCTCCTAGATAAAGAAGAGCTTTTGTCAAGGGATTAATAGAATGCCTACACAACTGGCAAATGGGACAAATGTGACAGGGTGACTTTTATTTGTGTACTATCAAGCTTTATGTATCTGTCTTTTAATACAGATTTCTCTGACCTCCACCCTATTTTTCAGGGTTCTCCTCTTTCTGCCTCTTCTCCCAGCTCACCATCATCTTATACAGACACACACATATACTGAGATTATAATAATTTGGGCAATTTGAGGATCATTCTTTCTTGTCTCATCCTCAGTCATTCCCCCAAGTATATTTAATGTTGAAGTGAGTGATATACAACCTCAACTCCATCAGGTGAAGACGAATTTGGCCAGCAGGGGCTTTCCTCTCCAATACAAGATAATTCCTCTTTCATTTCATTTGGAAATGAAATTAATAGCTTGCTGCTGTGTCCAAATGCAGACAGGATCTCTACCTGCTAAAAGCCCATTTTTCACTTTTAGCCTTAATTTCAGAGACCAATCTAGATCCGCAAACTCTCTGCTACTTCAGTAGAGTGAGTTCCATATTGAAGGCAGGGAGACATTTTCATAAGAGCCTTTGAATGCTATTGTCTTGCTGCTTTTGACTCAAGCCTACTTTGGTTTCCAATGGCCATAATCTCAATTAGGAGTCCTGTTGGCTCTGTGATCTTCCTAGGGTTTGGCTAAGGCAATGTCAGAGTTGACCTCCAAAATGCCATCTTAATAATTCTTGCATGTCAGAGCAAGCCAGGTGCAGCTCCCAAGAGAACCATTGTAGTTGTGTTGCTTGCTCTCCAAGGGGAGCATGAAGCAGCTATGGAGAGGTGCAGCAGTGACATGCCACTCTGGCCACAGGTGCTTTCCCAGATGCTTAAAACTGAAGCAAAGGCACAAATCTAAGACTAAGTTCTAAAGAGCAAACAGACAAAAGGGTATAAGCAATAAGTTCTCTAGCAAAAACAACAAAGTACATAAAAATAAAAACACAACTTTGTGCTTAACTTGATGTGAGAGTTTAATTAAGTTTATCCTCTTCCTCAACTCCAAACCCTGTGCACACCATTACTCTTTTAAGATAATGTGAAGCTGTTTCATCTGGAAGGGGAAGGCTACTGGAAGTCAGGAAAGATGATTTTCAGCAGGGCATATCATCATGAATTGTAAAAGATCTGCATCAAAAAAGCCCCAAACAACAACAGCAGCAAAAACCCCACACAAAATCAAAATCAAAACCAAATCAAAACCAAACCAACCAACAAAAAAAATCCACAACTAACATCTAGTTTAGGAGTCATATTTTATTATAGATAAGTTTTCAGAGAGGTTATGTGAATTATTGGAGCTCATATGGCTAATAAGTGGTAAAACTAAGTTTGGAGCCCAGGTTTTCCATTGCAGAATTTCACATTCTTTCCACTGCCATCATTTCATTTTGAATTTTCTTTAAAGCCTACTTGAAAATGGATCTGCCTGAAGTCCCTGGCTAATGTATGCTGGCCATTCTAAAAGCTGATGTGGTCCTGCAAAGACTACACACCTTGGTGATGGCATCGCCTCCCATATGCCTCATCTTTTCAATGAACTATTAAGTAGGGTACATTTCAAAAATTGCATTTGCATTTGTATTCTTCTGTAGTCCCCTAACACCATTCACATCTCTTAATATTGGCCTCTGCTCTCTCCTCTGCTTTCAGAGGCAGAAATTACCCAGCAAAATAACAGGAATTGCCTCTCACATGCTGAAGCTTCTTCACAGCAGGGATTTGACTACCTCATGAGCGGCCTGCTTGGCATTCAGGGATATACCACCTGCTGGAAGGTGGGGGACGAGCAACCTGAGCCAGACCTGCTAACTCCCACCAGGGATTCTACCCTTGCCCAGGACAATGGTAACATTAACAACCAAAGTCTCTTAGAGCCATGGATGTCTAAATCACAGTTAAGTTCTCTTTAAGGGTCTATACCAAATTATCAGGATCTCAACACTAAGGTCATCATTCTCAAAGAAATAATCAAATTTCAGTTATCTGGATGAACCTAAATAACCTCAGCTTTTAGTCAAGAACTACTTTACTGTAAATAAAATTCTAGGTTGTTCTAGTAAAATCTCCTGGCTCCTGGTTAGTATATTGGTGTCCAGAGCAAAGAAAGTAGTAGTCCTGTTTTAGGTTCCATTGTTTGGACCGGATCTAGAGTTCTTGTGCTCCTTGAATCTGCCCTGCCCTATGAGGTATGAAGAGCAGCAAGTAGGGAGGCCCAGGCTGATGCTAGAATGTGGAATGTCGTCGGAGCAACCATTGAAGGCCTGGGTGGGAGTAGCCTGGAGGATCCTACTAGAAGAACCATAAAGGCTTTCTTCACAGATCTGAAGATTCATTCTGTTTGCTCTCTATGGCCCTAGAGTCAAATCTGAAAGCATAAGAAGGAAGTTACAAAGAAGCACATTTTGGTTCAATGCAAACAAAGAACATTGTGGTAGGGAAATGGCACAACCAGTAAGTTCTCTGACAGTGGAGGCAGACAGGGGAAAACAATTACTAACCCAGATGTGATGTTGTAAACGGGAATCTTGCATTTAATAAAGGATTGGGCTAAGTGATTCAGGAGCATTGTGTTTCATGGAACATTACTACTGTAAGATTATTCAGTACAAAGGATGGGTGGCAAGATATATGTGTTTGGGAAATAGATATACTGCATTTATTCCTGGAGATGAATGATTCGTATTAAAAGCAGCAAATAAATGTGTTTAATTTAGCTTAATCCAGGTTTCTCCAAATGCATTTGGCTATTGCCACTGCCCTGTTTTTAAAGTAATTCCTGTTTCTATGCTTTGAAAACCTACTGAGAAATACTTTCCTATAGTTCTCTTCCTATCCTGAGATTTTATGTATCGAGAAGTCCCAAAATTCTTAGAAAAGACATGACTTTGATGTGATAGCAGCACTGCTTGGCATTTTGCTCTTTCCAGGAATGAGGGTGTTACTATAGGCTTCTGTGCTTGATGGGGTGGGGTGGGGGCTTAGTTATGGATTTGAGATAAATGTGACAGTCTGGATTAATTTTGAAGAGAGATAATGGTAGTCATACAGACCAATGGCAAGGGGGAACATAGGGCTGTAATCACAGCTGTTTGAGGAACTCTCTAGATGGAACATGGCCGATGAGTCCTCCTCACTTGTTAGCTGTGTCTCTCCGAGACCTCCCGAGACTATCCCAATTCCTAGGAAGGCGTCAGGTCTCCAGGTGCTGAGGTTTGGGACTAGAGACTTTTATGTCACCCCCAACGTGCTCTGTCCTGAATGGAAGTAGCATTGTTTTGTGGTTTTACTTTCAGTTAGCTCTTATCTTCCGTACTTTCACTAAAGCAGATAACAGGTAAACTGATTCCTCTGTAATTTTTGATGTTCAGAGTGCCTCATTTACGGACAGAAAGGAGTAGAAGGGGTTTTTTAAGAAGAGAGAAGTAGGGAGGTCAGGATTCTTGAGTTGTTTCAGTCCAAGGGAGGTAACAGCATGCTACATGTGAGGGGAGAAAGTGAGCAGCACATTTTGCTGGCACGCAGGGGAAACCAGGGTGTGATGTGAGCTGGGAGGCAGGAGGGGTCGGGAATGTCAGAATGAAATGGAATTTTGCCTGTTTTGTTGGGAAGGAGGATTGGAGTAAAATGTTCAGTGTATCAGAGAGGGGTAACTCTGGATGTTAGTTAGACAGAAGTAAGTCAGAAGAGGGTGACAAGCCAGGACTATAGCACTAGGTACTGTACCCCTTTTCTCAGAGACAGAGAAATCGGAGCTAACCTCGGACAGACTGTCGGTGATTCACTTGTTCAACAATGCCTCAGCAGGACAGCTACAGCCGGGGACTGCAGAACCTGTCCCTTATTCTGGATCTGAACCTGGCTGCTATTGTGTCAGTGTGACTAACCCAAGTATTTGGGAGAGCGCGTGCTGATCACCCCGTGGACCGCAGCCCAGAGAGCGGGCATTCATCACACACTGCTAAAGTGGGCGGACTTCGCGAGTCTGCAGAGCACCTTCTAAATGTGTTTCCTTGCAGGGTTTAATCTTTTATCGCAAAGGCTATTAGGGATTTCATCACATGCTGCTTTGGCAATTAGTTCAGAATAAACTGAGAAAACTGCAGGGACTTTTGCTGAGGAGACTTCAGCCTTTGCATTTACAGCACTTTTTAAAAAAAAAAAAGTGAAATAATGACTGTGTTTAAATTGTATGGAGACATTTATAAAAGGGATGAAATTTTAAGCTGTTCTGAGACGATGTAGAGCAGGAGAAGAGAAAGGAAAAGCCACCAACCACCCTGTCAGTCCTTTCTTCCATTTGTAAAGTTATTGAGTTTCATTTTAAACATTCATGATTTGTATTAAAGCCAGTACAATGCTAGATAGATGGCTGAAAAGAAATTAATTGAACCTTTAAGTGTTAGTGAAATTTAATCCAATGCTCATCATGTTGAAGTAAATAACCTGGTTCCAAATAGTTTAGAACCTGCTCTAGCTCTAGGGAAGAAAATTCCCTTTCACTCCTGGGGTAGGACACCCCTCCCCAGAGAGTCAGGCCATGAGGCTCTATCTCTCATCTCAGGCAGGAGGAAATTGCAGTATAAGGCTTGGCTCTGTTTCAATAGGCCATGTTGCCTGATAAGGTTAATTGATTTCCATTGCTTTAATTAACAAAATTTAATTTTTTATCTAATGAGGGAGAGTTGGGTAGGACATGGGTAGATGGAAAGACAAGAATCAGCCCCACAGAGGGTGGCCCCAGGCCCCGCCAGGAGGGGCAAGCACAGAGAACCCCTGGGTCACAGAGTCATTAGGGAAGGGTGACTGTACCAGCGGGCATGCTGCTTCTCTCTCTTAGCACTTTCCCAAGCCTTGCTGGAGAGGACTTGGGCTTTGTTATTCCCTCATAACGGTAGCTTTCAGGAATCCATCACTCTCCGCTCATGAGCCTCCCAAATGAATAATTCTCAGCAAAGTCTCTATGAAGGCCTGAGCTCCCGCAAGGGCCCACTCTGGATAAGCTTGAGCTCCAGATTCTCACTCTCTAGACACCAACTGGCCTTCTCCGAAGCCAGCATCACCAGAACCAGAGCAAGCTCAGCTGCCTCTGTCTTTGCACACACAGGACCAGAGACTGTCGCCTGCGTGTAAACCGCCACTCTGTGCCCCTCTTCTTCACCGCTTCGCTTATTTGCAGGCGTCTCACTCAGCCTCGCACGGGCCCCCTGGGGGAGGACGTGCATCCAGCCTTGTTTATGCGTCTGGCATCAACAGGCGGCAGGGAGATTTGCTGCTCATCAGTTTGATCAATCTCTCTGCTGTTGAAGCCTCTCAATGAGGTGAAAGTGATTTTTCCTGAGGTATGTACAGGTAGGAGTGGATCGCTTTCAATTTCTAGTACAGCGACAGCGGCACTCTATCAAGTTGTTGCATTGCATAGCTGTGAGTGCGGGGCGTGGTGTCTCCAGTGCTCATGGGGTGATGGTGATGCTTGACTGTGTGATCCATCTTAGCCCTGTTTGCTGGCGCGCTTCGCGTCAAAAGCATGGCTATTTCTAGTGTGTTAGTTCTCCTCTTCCCTCCGGGGGTCTGTGAAACATGGAGGCCTCTAGGGATGGTTGAAAGGAGAACTGCAAAACTGCCGTGATTAGTTCTGATGCCTTAGGAAGCTAATGCCTAGCCAAGAGATATCACACAGAGGCCTCAAAGCTGTCATCCTGCCTCCCCTGGAAACACATCTCTGCTTTCTCCCTAAACGGAGTTCAGACAACTTTTGATGAGTCCTCCTCTGCAGGACCCAAGCAAGATCACTGCTTCTTCAGGCTTGATGGTATTAATTCCTGGTTTCAAATCATAGGAGTAACCTTGCAAAGGCGTTTTAAGGGAGGCTTATTCCTCTTCTTCCCGCAAAATAGAAGGAAACAATCTGGGATTGCCTAAAAGCACATGTGCTGGCAAATACTGCTGTAGAGCACCTCACTAAGCATTGTGCTTTCACCCTGACTCCAAGGGGTAGAAGGGACATAGCACTGGCCAAGGTCACCCAGAAGTCGGCTGCAGGGCAGGACCTCCTGCATCGCTCTTTCACATCAAGGAGACTCAGGCACACGTAGAGGCGTCCAGCGGGGAATTGCGTAGCCAGTCTGGGTCTCCCGCTCTCTCTCTTCTCTCAGGAGAAGGCTGAGACTCACAGGGATGAAGTTCTATTTGGAAGTCTTAGCTTTTGTTAGCTCTAAATTAGAATTAGATTCAGGACCTCTCTTTATTTATTTATTTGTTAGAATTTACTCATGTACTTAACAGTCTTTGGTTGATCATTTTTGCCCACCTGTGATGTGCCAGGCAGGCAGGGTTCTAGGTACTAAGAGTCCAGAAATGAGTTGACTGGGCGGAGTCCCTGATGGGGCATGCAGGCTGGGTGTGTGCCGAGGGCAGAGATGTGAGTGAATACATGTGTGTGCGGTGTCAGCAGTGTCCGTATTCTGAAGAAAAAGAGAGTGAAGGGGATAGTAAGCAAGGGAGGTGCTCATTCACAGGACGAACTGGAGAAACTCCCCAACACTGGCATTCAGCAGGGGCGTGGAAGAAGGAGGATGGGAGCTGTGGGTCCTCCAGGGAGCTGCTCTTCACAGAGGGAGCAGCAGTTGAAAAGGTTTTAATATCATGTTTTTTTTTTTCCCGCACTCGTCACAGAAACAGGTGGAAGCAAGTGCTTAGAATCTATGTATTTTCTTACACATACACTCAAGCTTCTCCCTCTCTAACACTGCAGAGCCCAACCCCTGGATCATGGACTGGTACCGGTCCCTGGCCTGTTAGGGCCAGAGCTGCAGAGCTCTGCACCCTTACACCCCCGTGCATGAAAAAATTGAATTGTCTTCCCTGAAACTTAGGAACAGGTATGGGGGTGGTGGTGGCTCACAGCAGGAGGTGAGTGGCAGGCCAGCGAGCGAAGCTTCTATACAGCCGCTCCACACTGCTCGCATCGCCACCTGAGCTCTGCCCCCCACCCCTGTTTTATGGAAAAATTGTCTTCCATGAAACAGGTCCCTGGTGCCAAAAAGGTTGGAGACTGCTGCTCTAACACATACACACACTCTTAATTAGTGGGGTAGAGTTAGACAGTGATCAGCTATTTAAAAAAAAAAAAAACAAGAGGGGGTGAGGGGAATGTACAGTCTTCGCAGGCTGGAGTTGAATTCAAGGTGGAACAATCTCTAGCACCTCCCGTCCACCATCCATTCCTGGCCTGCTGTGGGGTGGGTAATTGGGATGGAACTGAGACGTGCATTTCTAGGAGCTAGACCCAGCCAGCGTTGCATGTACACCCCTGGGTAGTCTGGAGTCAGAGGACACTCGCTGGGGCCTGAAAGTTGGTTTCCCATTTCGGTTTCTGATAGACTCAAAGCAGTGCTAGCAGTTAGGGCAGGGGAGGTGTGTCCTATTGCAATTCACAGAGTTCTTGCCGCCACACAGAAAACGGTAGCATTTAAGGGAACATCTGGGTTTTCTTCAGAGTTAGAAAACATTTTTTTTTCTAGATCCAAATGGAGCACCAAGATTCTAGGGAGCAGAGATGCATGTGGTTTGAGTCTGCTGTATGTAACAGGAGATGATGGCCAGCCTGTTCATTTGCTTTTACAGAGTTTTTGTAAGACTTGGGGTTGGAATGTTCTCGAGAGCCACATAACTATGCTGACCTAATTCGACTGGGCTCTTGTTATGTTCCTAGTATTGGCAAGATTCTTCAGGGGATACAAAATAATATGACACTTTCCTTTCCCTGAAATGGCTCTTAGTATCTTACAACAAGGCAAGGCATAGACGTAAAACAGCAGGGGCCCAGTGCCCAGTGACATGCGGGTCCAAGGAGATGAGGGTGGGCTTGAGCTCTCTAGAGACCATAGCAGAGAAGGCTGGACTGGAGCCAGTGTTTGAGGAATGTCTGAGATTCAAAGAAGGGGAAGGCAGAGTAGGCCAGCTAAGGCCAGGGGTGGCTGTGAGCATGATTTGTTTTATAAAACAATGAAGAGGGGCCTCCATGGGATGGAGGCTCTCTTTGGCACCGAGGAAGCTGTGGGTGGAAAGGTTGGGTGTTTGGAAGAACCACTGAGCAGACCTCCATGCTGAGGGAAGAGACTAGTGATTCAGGGAATAGTGGCCTAGCCTGGCACCCATACTTACTAACTACATGACCTTGGAAAATTCTGTAACCTCTTTGAGTCCCAGTTTTTCCATCTTTAAGATGAAAAAGATAATTTAGAAGGCGGTTGTGGGAATTGAATAAATTACTATGTGTAAAGTTATAATAAAATGCCTAGCATATATTAAACACTCAATAAGGAGTCATTTCTATTAATAATAAAATAATATTTTGCTGATAGTAAGAGCAAGAGGGCATCACAGATAGTTGAATAGAGTTGTAGCTTAATAGAGGACTAGGAGATGAACCTGGGATTCTGAAATGTATACTGACGCTGAGTGACACGTGTGTTTCTCCAGGTGAGAGATGACAGAAGCACTGTCAGCTGGATGTGCCCATGCTTTGCACCTGGGTGGGGACAACAGGAAGAGGGGGAGACTCTCAGATTTATTTAAGAAAGACATTGGCAACCCCTGTCTTTAGAAAAGCCAGCTCTTTGAGCATCTCCCCCCAGCTCTAAGTGTCACATGCTGAGAATACACAGAATCCCTCACGCTAGTGGCCAGGCCAGTTACTGGTGCAAGGACAAAGCTTCTTCCAACAGGAACACTTTGTTCCCCAGCCATTTCTATGGAACCAAAGATTAAAGAGATGGTTAGGGATATTCTAGTCTATCCTTTTGGCAGGCTGGAATGAGGCACATATTTTGCTTCTCTTCATTATTTCAACCCATCTTAGAGGCTTCAGCACGAATAAAAGTGGCAAGTGTTGCTTTCAGATCCTTTTTGCTGGAAGTCCTGCATAGAAGAGTCAGCAGCATGTTCGCTGGCTGGAAGGGCCAGTGGCGGGAGCTTTCACCGTTAGCTCACTTGACAGGAGAGTGCTAACCAGAGGTCAGAAGGTAGGCGGCAGAGCCCAGGCACTAGCTGACACCCCTCCCCACCCTTGATTCCCTTCGTCTGCAGCATGGCATCCCAGACAGTAGTGCTGCCTCCCCTTGCCCCAGTCGACATGGCATCACCCAGCTGGGTTAGTCACCCTGGCCCAGGGACATGGGAACAGGGCTTTTGCAGCAAGAGAGCTAGTGGAGGGTAAGAACCTGCTGTGCTGTTTTTGATATCACCTCTGAGATGAATTAAGTGTCTGAAGCCGGCAAGATTGCGGCACTTGCCGGCTGCCATCGAAGCAATTGCATTCGTTGGGAGAAAACAAATTCCCTTTGCACTGACAGTCATCTTTTGATTCTGTAGAAACAGAAGCTAAGCTGATGGAAAAGAGGGAATGCAACAAAGCCCTGTAACTGATGAGTCAGAGGTCTGATAGACCACTTGGGGTCTTGAGTGCCGCCCAGCACGGGCAGGCTACCGCAGCTCCAGCAGGCAGCGAGTATGTGCCAATGGCCAGCGGGGAGCAGTGTGTGGGCCTCTGAAATTTCAGAATGCAGCCCTGAAATTTCCATCATCTTATGTTGCTTTAACATCCTCCTCTTTTTATTTGAGCTCTGTATTTGCAAAATTCTAAAGCAACTTTTGGGGTTCCTGTGTACCGGAACCTCTGGGTTCACCCTGGGTTGAAACCTAGCACAGGTACCCTTCCTTTGAGTTCAATTTGGAGGCCACTTGTACATGGCAATTTGGATGAAGTTGGCTGTAAGCAGGGACTGGTGCAGGAAGGAGTGAGAACTGAGGGAAATGAGGGCTGCATCCAACTGACTATAGGATATGTGAGGCTTCTTCCCACAGCAGCAGATAAATGCACTAAAGTGGTTGCTGATTTCCGCAAATAGCTCCGGAATCCGCAAGGAGGGCCACAAACCAAGGGCAACTGAGCTTGTTTCTGTGGCTCCCATGGCCCCAAGGTGGAACCTACAAGGCTTCTGCAGGAAGCCTGGTTCCCCAGGCAACTGGGCCATTGTTTCTCGTGCCTTGCGAGACCGGACGGCTGTTCAGTGCATGTTTGTCAGTAGCAGCACTGTAGGTGAGTGGGCCGGCAGGCGAGAGTCTTTAGAGACTAAGGGAGTCTTTGGGTCTCTGAGACTTACAGAGAGGCCTGTACACGTGACAGGTGTTCAGAGACGCTCTCAAAGTGGTAGCTGAATCCTTGGCATCCCTTGCCTTAGGAAAAGTAAAATTTATTGGCATTTCATGTCCTGCTTATCATATCTAAATAGGATAGTCTTACCCTGTTTCTACTGTCAAAATGTCTTTCTGGGGCATGAGGGGTGTGTGTGTTTCTCTTTTGCCTCTGAGATAAGATGCTGTGCCTGTGTGAGACCATTCTTCATTATACATGCATTTGGTTCTCTGTTGCCCTTGCAGGTTTAACAACCTTAAAAATTGGATGCTTCTCACTGGTTCTGTAATGAAGGAGCAATTTGTCTCCAGATCCAAATCCAGGTGTAGCTATGCTAACCTGATGCCTGGCCTTGAGCATCGGGAGAATGTTAAATATCTCTGTGTGTAGGAAATCCTTGGATGTCACAAAAAGGGGGAGAGAAAGTCTTCATTCTTTTAATAACAAATGGACGTGTAAGGAAGTAAGGAAAGAGAGATGCTAAGAGCAAGGACACTCACTAAAATTAGAACCTCTGACAGCAACAACAACCTGCCTTTCCTTTCATCTTGTTCTGCTCACTGCAAGTAGAGATGCTAAGTGGAGGCTGCCGGGGAAAATTGTTTTCTTTTAAGCTACCATTTACTGAATTTCTATTATATTTCAGGCCCTGGGAATTTTCTATTTATTTTCTCATTTGAATTTCCCAGCCCTATGACAGACTCTATATTGACTTAAAAGCAACACCTCCATGTCTTGGAGACATTAAGTAACTTTCCAGGACCATATGGATACTCAGTTTGTGAACTTTAAGCTAGATTTGCCTGATCCTAGAGCCTAAATTCTTAGCCACTAGATCCTACTGCTTGGAGCTGTGTTTTGTGTTGTTTTTGTTTGTTTGTTTGTTGTTTTTTGTTGCTGCTGTTATTGTTGTTTTTCATTAGGAAGAATTTAAAATTTTGTGGGACCCAAAAAGACTAACATGTTTTCCAAAAATCTGTCTGGATCCTGGCTTCTGCATCTCACACCTGGTGAGCCTCCTTTGTTCTTCCTCTACTCCTCAACATCAACACTGCTTTGAGGCAGGAGGTATCACTGACTCTTGTCCTACACCCTGTGAACACTTCATCAGGTGGCTTTTGCTTTTTGTCTAACTTTTTTTTTTCTTTTTTATTGGGGGAAAACTACAAAGCATTTACAGTATAATGTTTACAGTCACAATTTACAGTGAGCTGATCTCCCAAAATACATTACCACTCAAGTTGACCTATCTTGTTACATTCAAAAATCTACTCTGTCAAAGTAGTCCATAGAGTACATACATAGTGGGTGCTCAAAGGGTGGGACTTCTTACACTTCTATTCAAACAAAATACTTGTTCAAATGTCCATGGACTTCAATATGAGTCAGTTGTATTTGAATGAAAACCTGTTTTACAAGCCACCATGTTTCAGGAATTCCTATTGTTCTGGTCTTGTTATATGTTTTCCACTAATATAATTAAAAACCTTTCTTTCTCTTTCTTTCTTTCTTTCTTTCTTTCTTTCTTTCTTTCTTTCTTTCTTTCTTTCTCTCTCTCTCTCTCTCTCTCTCTCTCTCTCTCTCTCTCTCTCTCTCTCTCTCTCTCTCTCTCTCT
>CAUYRT010046320.1:0-19454 GCA_963574885.1 Lepilemur ruficaudatus | reverse complement strand
TTGCTTAGGAGTTTCAATAGTTGTAGTTGTTATTTCTAATTAACTGATTCAGTTGGAAGCTTACTGCTGTGTTAGAAGAAAAGCTTTCTTATCTAGGCGCAGTGGCACGTGCCTCAAGTCTCAGCTACTTAAGAGGCCGAGGCAGGAGGATCGCTTGAGCCCAGGAGTTCAAGTCCAGCCTGGACAACATAGCGAGACCCCATCTCTATTAAAAAAAAGAAAGAAAGAAAAAAAGAAAAGCTTCCGGAATGAAAGAGATTAGAATACTGGAAAATGAAGGGATTCTGACAAACAAATATCTAAAGGGGACAAAGAGAAGGCCTTTTTTTGGAAGTTCATGGTGAATCCACGGAGCCCCAATCCCAGGTCATGCCTATCATCCAACAGTGCTGCCTGGGTTCCCCGCCTTCTCTCATGAGACCTCACAATGGCCCAGTGAAACGATCCAAAGAAGAGCCCAGTTTGTAGATGAAAATGTGAAATTCAGAAGGAGGGGAACTTGGTCAAGTTTATAAAGCTGTTCGGAAGGAGTTCACATGCTGGTTTTTCAGTACTTCTTCCATCACACCTCATGGGACCACCTGAGCTCAGCAGATGCTCAGAGTGTAGATTTTATGACAATAAGGTATCAGAAGAATGATACAGGATTGAATCAATTTCTCTGAAGAAGGAGGAAGCTACAGAAGAAAACACTGAAAAAGAAGGGCTGTATGTTTAAATGGGTCTTTTCTTTAAACGAATGGTAAATTTTGCATTTCTCCATTCCTTTTAAAATGTTTTCCATAGCTTGGCTGAACCAGGCTGAGAGTGGATGCTTGGCACGGTGGAGGTGATGTGCCCGAAAGTGGATGGGAGGATGAGAGAAGGAGAGAGAACAACTTTCTTTGTTTTGCGAGGGGCCAGTCATCCCTAAATTCTTGGATGACAGAGAAGAAGTTAGTGAGCTTTTACCTTACTGAAGGGCGCACCCCAGTGTCGGGGCAGAGTTATCTGCAGAACAGGGAGAGAATGAAGCAAATCTGACTTGGCCTCACCACACTCTCTGGCTTGTGGATGACATTTCATGCAGAGAAAAGCTGAGCCAGGTGGTTGAAGATTCCAGAGCTCAGGAGAAAATGGCCCAGGCAGGCAATGAAATCAGGCACATGAGAAGAAATCATTTTGTTTTTCCAATCTTAGTCTGCGTTGAGTAAAAATTCATTTTTGAATGAATAGAGAATTTCCTCATCTCCTCTAGGCAATTGCTGGCTTGCATTTATAGCTGAATTCAGCTACATGGGTTCACTGAATGTGTCATAATTTCGTTTTCAGTGCAAGAAGAAAATGAGAGGCCATCTCAAAACTTGAAGAAATGTTGAGAAAATTGAATAATTCTCTGGATAAAGACACATAAGGGAAGGATGGAAGCAGAGATCAATGAACACTCTCCTAGCCCTCCATAAAATGTATTATTCTATTTGTGTATAATTTATCACCTTGGATATAATAATGAAAACTGATTATATTCAAAAGTAGCTAAGTAGCAACTTATGTGAATTTGAGCGACACAATCAGAGAGAAGAGAATAGAAGGACTGAAGTTGAAACCCCAAGAAAAGAGCATTGCAAGGCTGGTGACTGAGAGAAGGTTAGAAGTGTGATACTGGGGCTTGACCCCGTGGTCTGTACCTAATGCTCCGGGAGTATGGGTGCTTTCCCAGATGCTAACACTACCAACCAACACAGAGAACCATCCCTGCGTGGCATTTCCTCTAATGTTATTTCCTTTTAGTCCTTTGAGAAAAGCCAGTTAAAGTAAATGTCATTGCTGTCATGTAGCTCAGGAGGCCTGGGGAGATTCGAGTTCTTGTGAAAATGTGCTAATTATTAATATAAAATATCAGCAGGAGTTGGGGAGGGGAAAGGGGGGTCCCGCCAGCTTTCTTCAGTCATGAAAAATGAAGAGGACCCTGGCTGGGGCTCAAAGTCAGAGCATCGCCCTCCTCTATGAATGCATGAAAGATGCAGGTAGACTCGAGCAGGGAGGACCCAGAGAGCCTCCGAGGCCAGAGAGATTCAGCCTGAACCTGCGATTCGGGCATGGCTCCTTCGGGGCATCCTCCAGAATTCCGGGCAAACGGCCAGTGGATTCAGGGCTTACAGACAGCACAGGGCAGTGTGAAGAGTGTGGGCTCTCAAGTCGTGGAAGCCTGGGTTTCAATCTGAATTTGGCCACTTCTTGACTATGTCATATTAGATAAATTACTTCTCCAAACCCTCTGTTTTCCTTATCTTTTTTTTTTTTAAGAGATAGGGTCTGACTCTACTGTTTGGGCTGGGGTGCAATGGTGAGATCATAGCTCACTGCAACCTCAACTCCTGGGCTCAAGTGATCCTCCCGTCTCAGCCTCCTGAGTAGCTGGGACTTACAGGTATAGGTCACCCCGCCCAGCTAACTTTTTAATTTTTTTGTAGTGACAAGGTCTCGCTATGTTGCTCAGGCTGGTCTCAAACTCCTGGCCTCAAGCAATCCTCCTGACTTGGCCTCTCAAAGTGCTGGGAGTACAGGTGTGAGCTACCACGCCTGGCCTTTCTCATCTTTAAAATGGAAATAATAATATATCAATCTCATAGGATTCCTATGAGGATTTGTGAGATCACGTGTGAACTCTATACGCTGCTTCCTGGAACACTGTGAGTGCAATAAATGGTAGCTAGTAGGGTTATTTTATTTCTTAAGCCATCTGTAGTCAAGCTTCATCATATGACAAAGGGTGAGAGCAGCACTCGTAAGGCATGGCCTTCCAGACAGAGCTGGGAGCCCACAAAAAGCAGCCACCCTGAGAGCTCCTTGCAGGGAGCCAGCCAACATCCGATCACCATTATGCCAGTCCTGGACCCCATTATCCGCCCAGTGCCAGTGTCCTGCCTCATTCCGAACAACCTGATAGACACAGTAACTGGTCCCATGTTGTGACACAATTGGGTATTTGCTTAAGAGTTTGAGTTAAACAGATTCGAGCAGTCTTATTCTTTGGTTTCACAGCATTTGGTTATGCAAGTTTCATATCCTCTCCTCTTCCATTTTCTCCAGTGTCCAAGACCAAAGGGTGGAAGCAGAAAGAAACGGCAGTGGCTGTGAGGGGGGGCCACCACCTCCCACACCCCCTCCACTGAAGTGAGGCCAGAAGTGTGTCAGGCTGGATTTGTCGACATCTTTGATTGTTCTGTAGGAGGCTTGGCCAATGCCTCATATTTTGAAAACCCAGGCAAGCAGTAAGCAACAGAGCTCGCAAGAGAGAATATTATAACCCAAAAGGTGGGACAGATTAGCATCACTAGAGAAGAAGCACAGCTAGAGAGGAGAAGGAAAGAAAGGATGAGAGAATAAGGGGGAAAGAGAAAAATGAAACCAGAAAGTAGAAAAGGAAATTGAAGAGAGACAAAGCTTTTTGGTGCTGATAAAGTTTAAGAATCAGGAAATGATAATAATAATAATAGAGAACATGGGAGTGAGATGGTTAGAAAGTCTCAAACAAAGAATCATTAAGTGGGAACAGGCCTTTGTGATCCATTTCCTGTCCTCATAATTAAAGAGAAGAAAGAGAAAGTGTCTGGGCCTTTGTGCCTAGAGGGGACTGGACTGTGATCTATCAGGCCCTTTCCAGAGGTAAATATGTAAGTCATATACATTTTTAAGGTTCCTTATTTGGTTAAGAGCTGTCACCATGGCCTGTGTAACGTCCATGAAAGCCACATTGTGACGGACGACATGAATGTGTTTGCTTTTCTCAGTTCTCAAAAAGTCAGGATCGTAATGCCCTTCAAAGTTCTAAGTAGCTTATGCAGTATGATCATTTTTTTTTTAAAAGACTGACCACTTCCCAGGTACATCCCAGGACTAATGCTAAACATTTGGGAAAGTAAGAATCTTGGCTAGAACCAGGTCCTCGAACTCTGTGGTGCTCCTCTGGGCGATTCCTCGGCTTGCTGGTTGTTCAGCTCTATGATATCTGTTTCCTTGGCGTCCAGGTTTTCCATTAAATACAGCACATCAGGAGAGACTCGAGAGCCAGCCATGAAGTTGATTCCACTGGTCTCTGAGGATGTTTCTGTGTCAACTAAAAGAGGTGGCTGAGAGCTCATGGGATCTGGACTTAGGTTTTCCAGGGAGGTGTGGCTGGACTCCAGGAACTCCGGGAGGCTCCACCTTTTTAGAAAACTGTCAGTATCACCAGGGTCTTCCTCATACTTGAATATGTTTCTCTCAGTGTTGGCTGGAATGGTCTGGGGACTGGGGCCCCTAGGAGGTTTTCCCTTCTCTGAAGGGGACAGGACTGGCCCTACCGAGCTCTCCTGCTGCCCAGTCCCACTTGGCTGAACCCCAGTAAACTCAAAGCTCAGGATGGAGGTAATGGAGTCACGGTGGTCGCTGTCTGATGTGGGCACTGGTGCTTTGGCCGCTGTGATCAATACCTCGGGGACCTGTGGCAGTTTGGTGGGAGAGGTCCTCACACTGGGCTGTGGGGTCAGGCTCGGTAAGGTGCTTGTCTGGCTGGTCTCCCGGACTGTGGACAGTTCTCCCACGCTGGAATGTGCCATGGGCGAGGCCTTGCGGGGGTTTCTTGAGGGCACATCCAGCAGATCCTTGGCAGGGCTGAGGTTGCCTCGGGGGAAGAACATGGAGCTGTCACTGGTCTGCCTCCTGTAGCTTCTCCTCCTGGGAGTGGAGGGGTATTCGTGGGTACTCAGGAACCGCTTGACGCGTCCAATCATGGAGCGCCGATGGCCGTGCTTCTCATAATCCCACAGCCACTGCTCGTCAGGAAAGTCGTACTCAGATAGTCTGAAACACACAACAACAACACATGGGCAGAGTAGCTTCAGGGGCTGCCTTTGGGGGCAGAGCCTCAAAGTTGAGAGATGCGTTTGGTACTTTCACGTTACAGATTACATTTCACATGGGGTTAGAGGGACTTGAACTTGAGATAGTCTAGCAGAGGTTCTCATACTTTTTGGTCTTAAGACCCTTTTAAATACTTAAAATATTTAAGTTGAATGCCCCAAAGAGTTTTGTTTATGTGGGTTATATCTCTTGTTCTTTACTGGATTTGAAATCATAACTGAGGAATGTCAAAACAAAAATGTACAAACACACATTCCATTAACTGTTAAGTGATGACATCATCACATATCTTGTAGCCTCTGGAAAATCCCACTGTACACTCATGAAAGAATGAGAATACAAAAAGGAAATAACATTTTAGTGTGTAAGAAGGAAATCAGTAATCCTAGTACTTTGGGAGGCCGAGGTGGGCGGATCGCTCAAGGTCAGCAGTTCGAAACTAGCCTGAGCAAGAGCGAGACCCTGTCTCTACTAAAAATAGAAAGAAATTAATTGGCCAACTAAAAACATACAGAAAAAATTAGCTGGACATGGTGGCGCATGCCTGTAGTCCCAGCTACTCGGGAGGCTGAGGCAGAAGGATTGCTTGAGCCCAGGAGTTTGAGGTTGCTGTGAGCTAGGCTGACGCCACAGCACTCTAGCCTGGGCAAGAGAGTGATACTGTGTCTGAAAAAAAAAAAAAAAAAAAAAAGGAGAAAATCAAAGTCTCAGAGCCCCAGAACCCTCCCCCCCAACTCCTTATGCAAAAGAAAAGGTAAAAAACTCAGGCATCTGTGAAGAGCTGGCCCCATAGATCATTCATTAAAGAAATTATTTGCTAACCTCCCATAGGCAAGGACATGCAAATTGTACCTATGCCCCAGCATCTAAAACTAAAGCCTATTTGATTCCGCACTAATAATGAATCACAAATTTATCCCATGGGTAACAGAACTGGAGACAAGACAAAATCAGGCATTTTTCCACCTACCCAGGGACATCTATATAATCAATGCTTCCTTCACGCCCTTACTTTATGTAAAATGTGGATTTCTCCGGTCTCACAAGAATGTAACCACTACCTCACCAGTACCCCCCACCTTGCCCTTAGCTTTTTTCCTTCTCTCTGTATGCCTTTAACATGCTGACGTTTCCAGCAACTTCCTCTTGGGAAAAACAGACACAGCTTGTCTGTGGTTTGTGTTTTTCCCAAGTGCCTCCTCAAAATCTTGGCTCCATTGGTTGGGCTCCATTGGATCCCATTCCCAATGGGCTCCATTCTTGGGCTCCATTGATTGAGATTTTTGCCTCAGTCATATATTTGGGTCAACAAGTGTTATTATGAAAATAGTTTTGACCTTGAGGACTCCCTAAAAGAGCCTTACGGATCCCCAGATGTGCCCAGATCATACTTTGAGAATCACTGATCTAGAGATGTGGATATTAAAAAAATACACATATAGTATGTGTTCTTTCTTCCTTATTACAGTTGAACTAAGGTCAAGTTTCCCCCAGGACTTATAAAATCTCCAAAACAATGGCTCATAAGTAAAGTCAAGACAGTGCAAATAATAGCTAACATTTATTGACCAGTACTAAGGGCCAGCCAAGCACCTCACATGCATTAATTCATTTAATTATCGCAATCATTGTGTGAATTGGTATTGTCATTATTATTCACACTTTACAGATGAGGAAACAGAGGCCCAGAGAAATTCATTGAGCCTAAGTAGCTAGTGAGGGCCAAACTAGGAAGTCTGACTCCAAAGCTTTGTTCTTAATCACTTTGTTACAAAGTCTGCCACATGGATGTCAAGGGAGGAGCTAGAGCCCTCAACAGAATAACGAAGTATAGTCCTTGCCCAGAGGTAATTTGTAAACATTGTTGGTGAATGCTTTGCATTTCTATCTGTTCAATTACGGTTAAGGAAGGAGAAATGTGAACCTTGTAGAAAGACTATACTCATCTAGGTGGGGTGAACTCACATAGTGGTTGGGCTCCCCTTGTGATTAAGTTTGATAGATTTGCTACAGCTAAGAATTTCCTATTGAATTTTTAGCATTTAAAAACTAAAGCCAATAATCCTATCATTTTTAATCTGCTTCAAGGCTGAAATAAAATGGATAATTGAGATTTAAAAAAAGGCCGTTTGGTAGTGAGGTCTACGCCTGCCTCAGGTTACACAGTTATTTGTCTCACATTTCTGTGGACTTAGAGTCTTAATGGGGTTCAAAGAATGACTTAAAGGCTTGCCCTTAAACTGCAACTCTTCACACTGGTTCTGGGAGCAACAGTAACGGGGCCATCCCAGCTCAGTGTTAGTATTGCCATTTCTGGTGACAAGATGCTTTAACTACGCCAGGTGCATTTTATGTGAAATGACGGAAAAAGTTGGGACAGTATAATGTTGGTGTGCCTTGACAGGGTAATGTGAGCAGAGAGAAAACGTTGTTTCTTGTGTTTATGAATAAAAGATGGATGCTCGAGATGGTTAACTGGCTAAATGTCCCGGGATGGCGTTCGATTACAACCTCGTGCTGTTATTCTAAAGCCCTAGGGTGCCCTTGGCCACCAGATAGCCTTCTGACCCCTCTCCACTGGGCAAGGCTCAGATCGTGTTACGGCGACTTGGGAAATGCAGACTCAAGCGTCCGTGGCCTTGGTGACCTGCTCGTTGGGTCTCCAGTCACTCCTCACAGAGATCCATCCGGTCAGAGAGGTCACCAGAGGAGTGACGAGCTAAGACTGCCACACTGGATGTGCTCTGGGGATCAAGTGCGGGCTGGCAACCTCTCTTTATAGGAAAGCCATCTGCCCTCCATTTGGGATCGTGACTATTTATTTGGGATTTATTTTCCTCAACTACTTCTAAAGCACATAACCTTGTAAGGATGACAGGAGCTTCTAGGGGAAAAACTTTGTATTTTCATTACTTCAGACTTTGCAACTCAAAATGAAAAAACTTTCAAACCATACACTGGTGTGGGATATGTACATTCAACTGCAGCAAGAGGTATAAGCCCCTGGGCCATAGACTGGAGAAAAAAGCATGAGTTGCAATGAGAAAACCACAAAAAGGCCAGTGCTCTTGCTAACACGCTAGTGATTAAGTGACTGTCTTTGGGCAAGTCTGCCAGGGAGACCCTACTGCACCTTCCTGTCTCACAAGACTGCTGCAGACCCATGAGATTTATCTGCTTATTCACTTGACCAAATGTATTGAGCATTCGCCATGAACAATTTGTTGCATTAGGTACCTTATAATGTACCATTTAAAAGGAGGGAGGAGGCATGCATATAAATGTCTACATTTGGGGCAAGTAAGTTTCTGAGCTGGCCTTTGATAGAGAATTGGGATTGGATAGACAGAGAAGGGGCAGAGCATTCCAGGTGGAAGACGTGACTTGAGCAAATAAGGCAGCAGGAAAGTCGGGGTGTCTGTGAGGAATGGGAGATACTTGAGTTTGTGTGAAAGAGTGTCAGGCAGAGGCTGGGAAGATAGTCTTGGACTGTGTTGTGAAGAGTCATAGACCAGGCTAAGGGATTTGGACTTCATCAGAGAGTGTCTCTGAGAACAAAGGGCGTCACTGCAGTGGTGTAGTGTGGGCAGCAGTGTCCAGGTTGGGAAGGCTACACGAAAAGCAACATTGATGAATGCTTTGGAAAAGAAACGTGGCTTGAAAGCTTTCTGCACCTTTAGTCTGAACCTGGGTCTTTGGAAGAGAACTTGATGGTTTGTATCTGGGGGCGGGCGGCAGCTTTTATGTATCTCACATTGAAGTAATGAACGATGCCCTCCAGGTCTTTACGCTCTAAGAGAGCAGTCGGCAAACCCCACAGCATGATGGGCCTAACGACCTTTCTTCTAAATGCTTCCATGGAAGGTCCCATTGCCAACACACGTGCCCGTCTCTGCCTTTTTCTGATAGACACTGTTCACAATATGCCAGCAGAAACTGTGCGTTCAGAACAAAATGGTTCCAAGCTTAGAGCTACAGAATAGAAAACTCGAAAAGAGTCTTTATTTCCCAATTGGGAGGTTTGGGTGTAACTTTTAGTCCTTTTATGCTTTCTCCTCCTTCTTATTTGAGTTTTAAAGTGTATCCTTAGTATAGGGTTAGTACAATCCTGAGGCCCAAATATAATACCACTTAAACACTTATAGCAGAAACATTATATGATAGAACGTAAGTACCAGCATTATATTCCTATATATTAGAGACAGTCAGCTGAAGAAGCTAGGTTTTATGTTCTGTAACTCATTTGGACTGAATAGGCCGGTAATTAGAGATAGGAGGACATTCATGGAAAGTGCCATGCAGCCATCAGTTTCCAGGGATGGAATTTGAGAATTGTCTTTGTGGTAGGAAAAATGATTTATTTTGAGAGCTGGCAGAGCCGGGATTGCTGCTGTCTAGGCTGACACTAACTGGCTGTATGACCTTGGGAGACTCATTTAACCTCTTGTGACTTAGCGTCATAGTTGGTAGGCTGGTGATGATAATCCTTCACCCGACTGCCAGGTTGTTTGTGAGTTAAAAAGGGGTAACATATGTAGAACATATTTGAAGAACAGAGATATAGAAAGGACTCTGTCAATGACTGGCAAATTTTCAGAGGTGGTTTCCAAGTCATCATCTTCTCATACAGGGTTGGAGGAAATGGTAGTGTCTGCCTGAAGGTCATTTCCTTTTTTCCTTAAAGATCATCCTTTAAAAAATGTTACTATACCTAAGAGTTGCCACCTAACAATCAAAACCTGTGAAGGCTTGGCTTAGCCATTTAATGGTCAGACAAGGGCACTAGGTGAGTGAGAGCAAATGTAAGGACTGGAGGAAGCTGGGCTATTCGAGGGGAAGAAGATATGGTGGATCAAATGGCAGGTGTTGTGGAGAAGGTATTGTCCTGACCTTGCCTCTCAATGTTGTTTTTTGTGCCATTTGCTAACCATTGCCAAACCCTGCAGGATACATTTACTGCACAATAGAAACCATCAATACAGAAATACAGAAAACATGAGCACAAGAAAGGTGGTGTCACATATTGGGCTATTTTTGAAAGGGAGAAGAAGGGTAGAAGAAGGAGAGTGAGAAAAGGTTATGTCAAGCTAGTTAGGCTAGGTAGTTACAGCTGAGTCTAGAGGGAGGCAGAGCATGCATTTTCTCTATAGGTCAGACAGATGTCTGGATTGGAATTATTTTAATCTCAGGTGTTAACAAAAAAAACTCCTAATTTCAAAATGTCTATTGAACACCCACACAACCATGACGCCTGTGATCTCCTTTACCAGTGACAAATATTTGAGGGCATGAGCAATTGTTGATTTAATTAAGGGCTCTTTAAAATATGCTTAGACTTGTCAGGGGGGCAAAAGATCACCTTTTGCCCTCTGTGGGGTAACAAAGAAGAGGCAGGCAGAGGATGGCTGAAGATGATAGCAGACTTCCATACTTCTTGGGGTCTAAAACGGAATGACCAAAATAGCCCCAATGACTTGAAGGATTTAATGTATATTTTTCAAAGCAAGCTTTTTGCAAAGCAACCCCCTTCTCATGAGGGTGATTAGGTAAACACAGAGCTTCAAAAAGATTGAAGGATAAAACTGGATGAGGCTTGCCTTTCTTTCTCTGTTCTACTTTTAAAGTGGTATTTTGATAATTTAAATTCAAATAAAAAGAGGCCATTTTAACAGAACTGAAATGAGGAATTTAGGAAAATATTTAATGTGATGAGTTCACTTCTCATGTCTGATTTATTGTTTTCAAATTGCTAGTGTACTAAAAGTTGGGCAACTACCTCGGAGGGAGCTGATAATTTGCCTGAGAATCTATCAGGGCAGAGACCTGGGTAGGGGAGCATTTATTCATGGGCAAAGCAAAATGTACTCTTCAAATCCATTAGTGGTAAGTGCTGTTATTTTTAACCTTCTGCACTGCAGAATCACCATCAAAACTAGAGCTAAGGATTTATAAAATGGGCAAAGTATCCTCATGCTGAGATGGGAGGTGTGGGGCAGAAGGTTATGAGGAAATTCCCACCCAGGCTCCCCTCTAGTCCCTTTCTGGGGGACAGTTTCAAGCTAGCGGAGCATCCTTGAAGGTACTTTTGGCCCAGAAAGCTGTACTTAGAGCTGATAGCCCTCCCACTGCCTCTCTGTTATCTATCTGATAGTCTGGACCAAGGATTATGGCAAATCTGGTTGAAGAAGTGGCCTACTGCACCTTTAAAGACACATATCTAGCTTCATGCTACCACCCTGGTTATGTTCTTTCAGCCCTTACAGGCTGACAAAAAAAGATATGTGGCCAAAAGTGGGGGTTCATTTAAATTCTCACCTCTTTACTACTGTTATAGTCTATAGGAGTTTTGTTAGAAGAGGAAATTAAGAGATGTATACCTCTGGTACTGTTTAAAAGTGAAAATTGAGCACCAATGGTGACCCCACATCAGTATATGAAAGAATCCTTACGTTCTAAAATTATGCACATTTGTAATGCACATTCATCTCCTTGGGAGGTTCATCTCTCTTTCCTTTTTGGTACACTAAGTGAAAAAAAAAATCAATGTTCCAAGAATATATTTTTGTTGAAGTTAGTCATTCAGAATTTGAAATATTTTGGTAGTTTATAGCATAAGCATGCAACAGTATATATCAGACTATGTATTTTCTTGTAAAAGTAAAATATCTAAATACAGTCAGCTAAGAATGGACTTCTAAATAACGTCAATCAATGAGTATATTTAACCACACTTTAATAAGGTCTTTGCTTGCTGAAGTATGTATTTGGTATATTTAAAGTTGATATCACTAAAAATACTTCTGATTTACTATACAATCCTAATTGCTCTGTGCATATTAAGTATATATGTGTATATGTATAATTGCCAAAAAAGCAATTGTATTATTGCTATATATTCTTAGAACTTTTGGAATAAATATAGATAAGTAAAAGTCATTATTTCTGACAAAGTGGTTGTAAGCACTATACAAAGTCATGGGAATTAAACAAACTGTTGCGGAATGATCCTTGGGTCAATGATATAAAAATCAAAAGATTCCTTGAGCTGAATGACAAAGGGGACATAAGCTTTCAAAATCTATGGGATACAGAAAAAGCAGTCCTAAGGTGAAAATTCATAGCCTTAAATGCCTACATTAAAAAGACAAAAAGATTACAAATTAGCAACTTGATGTCACATCTCAAGGGACTAGAAAAAGAAGAAAAAAACCAAATCCAAAACCAGCAGGAAAAAAGAAATATCAAAGCTCAGAGCAAAATTAAATGAAATAGAAACAACAACAATAAAAAACAATACAAAGCATCAGTGAAACAAAAAGTTGGTTCTTTGAAAAGATAAACAGAATCAATAGACCACTACTCAGATTAACCAGAAATAGAAGAGAAATGACTCAAATAACCTCAATCAGAAAGGAAAGAGGAAATATTACAAGTAATACTGCAAAAATGCAAAATATCATCCATGAATAATATGAAAACCTCTACACAAGCAATCTAGAAAACCTACAGAAAATGGACAAATTCCTGGAAACACACAACTTCTGAAGCCTGAATCAGGAAGGAAGAAATAGAAATCCTGAACAGACCAATAATGAGCAGCAAGATTAAAGTAGTAATAAAAAATCTCCCAACAACAACAACAAAAGCCCTGGACCAGACAGATTCACAGCTGAATTCTACCAGACCTACAAAGAAGAACTATTACCTATCTTACAAAAACTATTCCATAACATCAAGAAGGAGGGAATCCTCCCTAACTCATTTTATAAAGCCAGTGTCACTCTTATACCAAAGGAAAGGACATAACAAAAAAAGAAAACTACAGACCAATATCCCTTATGAACACAGATGCAAAAATATTCAACAAAATACTAGCAAACTGAATTCAGCAGCATATCAAAAAGATAATTCATCATAATCAAGTGAGTTTCATTCCAGGGATGCAAGGATGTTCTAACCTATGTAAATCAATAAACATGATTCACCACATAAACAGAAACAAAAACAAAGACTAGGTGACCATCTCAATAAACACAGAAAAAGCATTCAATAAAACCCAGCACCCTTTCATGATAAAAACCCTCAACAAACTAGGCATAGAAGGAACATACCTCAAAATTATAAAAGTCTTGTATGACAAACCCACAGCCAACATCATACTGAATGGGAAAAAGTTGAAAGAATTCCCCCTAAGAATTTGAACAGCCAAGGGTGCCCATTGTCATCACTTCTATTCAACACAGTATTGGAAGTCCTAGCCAGAGCAGTCAGGCAAGAGAAAGAAATAAAGGGCATCAAAATTAGGAAAGAGGAGATCAAACTCTCTGTTTGTTGATGATATAATCTTTTATCTAGAAAACCCTAAAGACTCCACCAAAAGACTCCTGGAATTGATAAATAAATTCAGCAAAGTTTCAGGTTACAAAATCCATAGCATTTCTATACACTAATAACAGTCAAGCTGACAGTAAAATAAAGGAATGAATACCATTTATAATAGCTACAAATAAAATAAAATACCTAGGAATATACTTAACTAAAATTTTTACAAGGAGAACTACAAAACACTAATGAAAGAAGTTTCAGATGACAAAAATCAATGGAAAAACATCCCTTGATCATGGATTGGTAGAATCAACATCATTAAAATGTCCATGCTGCCCAAAGTGATTTACAGATTCAATGTAATCTTCATCAAAATATCAACATCATATTTCACAGATCTAGAAAAAGTAATCTCAAGCTTCATTTGAAACCAAAAAGAACCTGACTAGCGAAAGCAATCTTAAGCAAAAAGAACATATCTGGAGGCATCACATTACCAGACTTCAAATTATACTGCAAGGCCATAGTAACCAAAGCAGTATGGTATTGGTGTAAAAGTAGAGACACAGATCAATGGAACAGAATAGAGAACCCAGAAATAAAACCATCTACCTACAACCAACTGATCTTTGACGAAGTGGACAACAATACACACTGGGGAAAGAAAGCCCTGTTCAATAAATGATGTTGGGAAAATTGGATAGCCACATGCAGAAGAATGAAACAGGACCCCTATCTCTTGTCATACACAAAAATTAATTCAAGATGGATAAAAGACTTAAATGTAAGGGATGAAAACATAAAAAATCTAGAAGAAAATGTAGGAAAAACTCCTCTTCTAGACATCAGTCTAGGCAAAGAATTTATGACTAAGACTCCAGTGGCAAATACTGCAATACCAAAAATAAATAAATGGTATTTAATTAAATTAAAAAACTTCTGCACAGTAAAGGAAATAATCAATAGAGTGAATAACCTATAGAATGGTAGACAATATTTGCAAATTATACATCTGACAAAGGTCTAATATCCAGAGTCTACAAAGAACTGAAACAAATCAGCAAGAAAAAAACAAACAACCCCATCAAAAAGTAGGCAAAGAACATGAACAGAGTTTTTCGAAAGATGATAGACAAATGGCCAACAAACATGAAAAAATGCTCAACATCACTAATCATCAGAGAAACGCAAATTAAAACTGCAATGAGATAACACCTTACCCCTGTCAGAATGGCCATTATTAAATGTTCAACAAACAACATATGCTGGTGTGGATGCAGAGAGAAAGGAATGCATATACACCATTGGTGGGACTGCAAATTAGTACAACCTCTGTGGAAAACAGTATAGAGATTCCGCAAAGAAATAAATATAGACCTACCATCCAATTTAGCAATTCCACTGCTGGGTATCTACCCAAAGGAAATGAAGTCATTTTACAGAAAAGACACCTGCACTTGAATGTTTATTGCAGCGTAATTCACAATTGCAAAGGTGTGGAATCAACCTAAGTGTCTATCAATTCATGAGTGGATCGAAAAATGTGGTATATATATTATATACAATGGAGTACTACTCTGTCACAAAAAGAAATGAAGTAATGTTGTTTGCAACAGCTTGGATGGAACTGGAGACCATTATCCTAAGTGAAGTATCTCAGGAATGTTAAACACCATGTATTCTCCCTGGTAATTGGGAGATAAACAATGGGTACATATGGGTACAAAGTGATATAGAGGACAAGAAAAACCAAGAAAGGGGGAGGATGGATGGGAGTATGTGGGATAAAAACTTATCTATTGGGTACAATGAACACTATTCTGTTGACTGGCATTCAAAAGCCCTGACTTAAGTATTATACAGGGTATCCATGTAACAAAAACACTTGTAGCCATTTAATTAATATTTTGAAATTAAAAACATGTGGTTGTAGTTTCATAGAACCAAATATTTAATAAATATTAAATAAGTTCCCCACTCCTAACCAGAACCACAAAAAAAATTTGAATATTTTTCCTCTTTACTAAATGGATCCTTAATTGACTTACTTCACAGATCCCTTCCTTAAGATCACTATAAATGGGAGGAAGATTTCTTAAAAAGTTTTTAAATTTTTAATTATTATGGGTATATAACAATTCTATAGCTTTATAGGGTACATGTGATTTTTGATACAAGCATACATTGTGAATTAATCAAATCAGATTAATTAGGGTATCCATCACCTCAGGCAGTTAACATTAAATGTGAGGAAGTTTTGACACATTATTTGAATCATGGCAGAAAACCCCAATAAAACAAAGCTCAAATGGGTTACAGTCAGCAGTTTGTAGTTTACAGGCTGGAAGCGTGCTTTTAGATTCACGGGACAGTCAGAGCAAGCCCTCCTGATGCACTTGAGTGATCTATTTCATGAGCAGCTATGGCCTATCTTCTCCAGAATTTTGAATCCTTTAGCTGTAATGGATGGATGGTATGTTAGGGCTTTCCTAATGCCCTTAAGGGATTATTGCTTCTTTATTGTTAGCTGTTTTGATTTTATGAGGCTGAAGTTATGAGACTTCAGGTCTTCAATTTCCAGGTGTTTCATTCGTCAGAGTCTTAAACATTTGTGTTAATGGGTAATCCCAAGTAATTAAAAAATAGTAAGAATTCTGAAGTTATTTATGATGGTATATGTGAAAGCAAGCATTATACCCTATCTCAAGCCAGCTGCGGTAGGCGAGGCCTGGACCTTGTTTTTGTTTGTTTTTTAAAAAAATTATTTTTAGCAATGCTGACTCGAGGTTTAACATTTAAAGTTTGTTTTGGTAAAATTATTTTTTTTATCAAGCATGAGTTTGTTATTGCCCCAAAAAGATCCATTTTCGTTTGAGGGCTTGGGTGTGTTTTCTTGTGCATCTCATGAACAATGTTCTTTTGACTGCTTGTGGGTGTTTTCTTGATCTTGGTTAGTAGTGTCTCCACGTTAAGCTAAGGAAAAGATGCCTTCATCAAAACAGCAGATCAGAAAGGGTTCTGTGTTACGACAAAAGAACAAATTACAAGGATTCAACTGAAGCAATCCCAGGTGAGACAATGGTAAAAGAATTCACACAGGAAGACTTTTTCATTGCTCAGTTAACTTATGGGATGGCTCATTAAGTGGAGATTACTGGCCATACAATGATTATCACTCTTTATTAAGTGCTCAAGACTTGCAGACTTATGAAAGCATTTCTATTTTGGATACTCCACTCAAATTTTCAATTGGCTTTTTTTTATTCAAAGTGTTGAGTTTGAACATGTGCCATGCAAAGGTTGGGAGATGGAACTTGGGCATGGGTTTGGTGTTAGAACTTAGAAAATTCAGTTTTAAAACAGTAGTTCTGTGGTCTCAGAGCAGAGAAAGATGAGCCTTGTTAAGATTTTCTTTGGCTTAAGACTCGATGACAACTGGATGAGGTGAGAACATAGGCACCAGCTTCCCTTACAACTCCCAACTTCAACTCCTTCCCTTTAGCTCAGGCGCTGAGGGGCTCCCTTCCCCCGGGCCAGCCCACTGTCTTTTTTAGGACTTTGCTCTGTCAGCCCCCTTGCTCCTGTGTCTTCTCTCTCCTCCAGTGGGCTTCTTTTGCTCAGCCTGTCCTTTTTTAGAGCAAGAAGAGTTATCAATTTGTTTATTACATCTTGCGTCAGTCATCTCATTAACACAAAATATTTGGGGTGGCTTTACAAAAATACATGTAACGCAATAACACATAAAATTGGGCCAATATAGTAGAGCTAGAATAAGGAACAATCATACAATGAGACCCAAAGACACAGAATCTAGCAATACATGCCAAAAAATCCCATCTCGTGGACTTACTAAGGTGGGCTACAAATTCAGGCTTTCAGCTTCCCAGCAGCCCAAATGGAAAGGAAACTATCACTGCTTCTAAAATTACAAAGTTTCTAAGATAAATAGTATAAGATTTGCCCAGGAGAGGCTAAGCTTTCTTTTTTCCCACTGATGTCTGAGGTAAATTTTTCCCCATGAGATGACCTCTGATAAAAGTGATGCTAAATCACACAGTGAAGAGTAGGACAGTAAGTACTGCAGGAAGTCTTAATGGCTCTGTCCGAATGACCCCAGGGCACAGCAGCAAAGTGCAGTCCAGTATAGACGGGTAAAGTTATTCTAAGGAATGGCAGCAGGGTGGAGGAGGGCAGCTTCCCCTTCCCCTTTAAATACGCTCAGGTCCCTCCCATCCTAAAACATTACATTTTTTTCTTTTCTTTTCTTTTTTTTTTTGAGACAGAGTCTCACTCCGTTGCCTGTGCTAGAGTGCCGTGGCATCAGCCTAGCTCACAGCAATCTCACACTCCTGGGCTCAAGCGATCCTCCTGCCTCAGCTTCCCCAGTAGCTGGGACTACAGGCATGCGCCACCATGCCCGGCTAATTTTTTCTCTATATTTTTAGTTGGCCAATTAATTTCTTTCTAATTTTAGTAGAGATGGGGTCTCGCTCTGGCTCAGGCTGATTTCGAACTCCTGACCTTGAGCAATCCTCCCGCCTCAGCCTCCCAGAGTGCTAGGATTACAGGCGTGAGCCACCGCACCCGGCCCATCCTAAAACATTATAAAACAAAGCAAATGAGAACTATGCCATCAGCCTCACCCAAAACAAAACCCAAAGCCTTCCCCTGTCGTTTAGTGGCTACTACTCTGGTCTGTTTCTTCCCCTCAGGTTAGACTTCTCAAAAAAGTAGTCCATGGAGAGTTAAGGAATTAGGGAATTACTATGGGGTTTTGGTTTTGTTTTATTTTTGTTTTGTTGAGGTAAAATTTTAGGTCTGTTTGCTTCACAATGATACAGGGGTTGGGGGGGGTAAAGGTGGGAGGATAACTACAGAGGGGTGAAGGGTACATGGAGCTTTATTAGAGCTTATTCTCTACTTTTGTATCTGTTTTCTATAACACAATTATTTTTTAAAAATCGCTTACACGGGCAGTCTTGATCTCCTCACCTCCCAATCAATCCTAACCTCCTGCAATTTAGCTCCTGCCCCACACTCTCACTTACATCTCCAGTGCCCTTATCAAGCAAACCCCTGTGGCATTTTTCAGGCTTTATTTTGAAGGGTTGCACCCTTGGCCTCTAGGACGGGGCATTCTCTGGGTTCTTCTGCCTCCCCGCCCACCCTTTCAGTGATAGTGTTCTACCCCTTGCATCCTGCCCTGCCCCCGGGCGCTGCTCTGGGTGCGCCCACCCACCCCTACAGTTCTGTGTGCTGGTAACAGTCAGAGGCATCCTGTGGCCTAGACCTTGTCTCTGCACTCACTGCCTGCGGACCGTGTCCACGTGGAGCGCCCACAGAGGCCTCACACTCGACACAGGCATCACGTTTCCTGCAGAGCAGCTCCCACCCTTATCCTCTCCGTCAGCCTTGGTTTACCACCCAGGCATTCTTAACTCCTTCTTTCTTGAACCTAAGCTGTCCCTTCTGTCATCTCTACTGTCTATGTCCCTTGTGATGCCACTGAGTTCAGGCCTGCATCCTCTCGTGTTTAAATGACACCAATAGCCTGCTAACTCTGGCTCTAGTCTTATCCTCGGCACTCCATCTTTCAGCCAGCTGCCAGGCTAACCTACCAAAAACAAATATGTTCGCCTGTCATTTAACAGCTCTGGAGAAAGGCCAAAGCCCTTTACCCAGCCTGTGAAACCCTCCATAATCTGCCCTCTAGATTCATTTCTTAGCTCTTCTGCTTTGCATATCAAATTGTTATTCTGCACATACTATTTGCCATTTCTTTCCATCTTTGGTTATGTTGGCCTAGAATGTACCCTCTGCGAATGCTCCTACTCCTATCTGCACACTAGCTCCTAACTCTTTTTTTTTTTTTGTGAGACAGGATCTCACTGCCTCGAGGACTGGAGTTCAGCGTCCTGATCACAGCTTACTGCAACCTCAGACTTCTGGGCTCAAGCAATACTACAGGCTCAGCCTCTTAGTAGCTGGGACTACAGGCGCACGCCACCAGGCCAGGCTAAATTTTCTATTTTTTGTAGAGATGGGACCTCTTATGTTGCCCAGGCAACTCTCAAACTCCTGGCCTCAAGTGATCCTCTTGCCTCGGCCCCCAAAGTGCTGGGATTACAGGCCTGAGCCACTGTGCCAGCCTCCCAACTCACTCTTAAAGATGCACATTAGACTCCCCAACTCTAAGAAGCCTTCTCTGATTCAGCAGGCTGGGTGAAGTGTGTTCCCAGGAGACT